>JAGGAQ010000307.1:0-22766 GCA_017657225.1 Termitomyces sp. T69sscA | reverse complement strand
TTTTTACTTGAGTCTATCCTCAAACAGGATCACAGTTTCAAACTTTCTGAATATATGATGAAACTTGAAGGCACTTCCATTTTTCCAGCTTTGTTTACTATTCTAAATAAATATGAACAAATTCAATTTCAGACTTTTGTTTCTTGCTGGGAGAAATGGATATGATTATTCTGGTATGAACAATCATAAATTGTGCAAATACAGGTGTGTGATATTAGTTTTCTATTGTTTTCTAAATAACCTTCAGCTTGAGAAATATTTGACAGATACCAAGAGTGATATTTGGCTGAATTTTTGCAGTAGTTAGTAGAGTGCTTAACATTGTAGTAGAAGATATACAGAATTTTCTCTTGGTGTATGTCTAAAAATTAAAATTAAATTGTGTATGAATTTCAAGACATTAGCTATTGATTGTGTAAAACAAGCCTTCTAGGCCTGCATCAATTTTTGATTTTTCAAAAAAATTTGGATCTTGTCCCAGGTATGACACCAGAGCCTAAATCAATCAATGGAACTTGGTTCGAGATCAAAAGATATTCATTTAATAATAAACATATTTGACATACCTTGGTTCGAGATCAAAAGATACTCGAACCCTGTAAATACTTGACTTTAAATATTTGTATACTAATGAGACATATTTAAATAGTTGGAGTAAGTACCAATTTAATTTGGAGTTGGAGAAAGGTCATCTCCATTTGATGACGTTTTAGTAGATAAGATAACAATTCAAAATGAGACAAATATTTCTTATCTTTAGTTACTCTCCGACAGGGATTCATATATTTTGATAGTCAAGTTGCTGTTCACAAGATGCTTCTCGAGAGAGCGGTAGGCAGAGAGCCCTCCGATTTCAGCTCCAATGATAATAGCCTTTGTGAGGGTATGTACAATGTTCAGTTTGTTTAGGCTGCCAATAATCTGTTCAAAGAGCTCAATTAACAATTTATGGAATAGATAGTGAATCTGGGGATGGGAAACCACCAAAGGACGAGGTCATCCAGACAGAAGAAAGCTGAGAATCATGTCCTCCACGTGAGTTCATTCTGACAAGCATCACAAACAAATTTGAATTGCAGTGATGGCCGTCTACCCCTCCAAGTCCGTCACCATCCAGGCAACTTTCACCGAACATTACTATAAGCATGTCACCCTGCCAACAGCAGGTGGAACTGAATGCAGTAATCTAACATTTCAGTGACTCAGGCTGCTGTTCGAGACACTACAACTAGTACCCAGGCTCAGACTGACTAGTGTTATTCGAGTACTCATAACAGACTCGGTATTTACCCCACTGGCACTCAGCCCAGAACCATTGAAGAAACGCAGGCTACTATTCAGGCCACTATCGGAGACACAACTGGCACTAGTATTACTATTAGCCCCTCTGCCAGTGCTGACTCTGATTCTACTCAACCTGAGTGTTCCATGAGCCCTACTGTGTCTACTCAAAATAGCAGCCAAGGCAGCCCCACTCCCTCTCAGGCTGCCATTGTGACTGCCATTCAAGATAGTATGAACTCTGATTACTCTGACTCCACTCAACTTGAATAGCCAAGGCTTTCCTCCAACTCAGGCTGCCATTGTAACTGCCATCAAAGACACCATTGGCTCTGCTGACTTGGACTCCACTCAAAAAATGCATGAACTCTGAATGCTCAGGCCCTCCAATGGATTTGAACACTATCTTGTGTAGTATGTTCCCCACCTCTTTGATGTTTACTCTAGCTTGGAGCTTGTTTAATCCCTGACTCTCTTATGTAAGTAAGAGAAAGGATTCTTTGTTGTACATGATCAGCTATCGTTCCCACCAACGCTGGGCCAGGTCACATGAGATTTGAGAACATTCCATAAATGTCACATGTGAATGCTTGAATTGTCCTAGATGTGACTGTTGAATGAGTCCTCACTAGTCACACCAGACCTTGAATGACAGCAGTGGGGAACGCCAAATTATCTGAGATAAAACCTGCAATGGCATAGAAGCTGCTTGGCAACATATGCAGCATTGAACTGGCATGCCTCTGAATGCACAGGCAGAACATGCGTCACCTGAGTTTGGTCACACTGGTTGTTTGTTGCTGATTTGCACTTTATTTGCTCATTCTCTCTCTGCATAGCAGAATTACTGGCTTTTTGTTGGAGAAAAAAGAGCATGTATGACTTTTTTAAAGCATGCCTCTTTTACTAATGCATTTTTCATTAGTTTTTGGTTGGTTCAACTTGGTGCTTGGCAGTGACCTACACTGTATACTTGCCTTTTCTCTTCAGCATTCTTCTGCTTACAGGCCTCAAGGTCTTTCTGTTTTGCACCTCTTTGCCTCTGCTTAAGTTGATCCAGTACGTATCTCTGCAACTCTGCATCTTTGCCTTTACTTGTGCTTTCTCCTACATTTATTGCAGATATCTAGTCCACAGTTCTGTATCTTGGCCATTTTTGGACTACATATTCTGTGAATTACCACTTCACTTTTGTGCATTACCACTATTCATCTGTGTACTACCACTTGTATTGGTGCTATCTTGCATCATGTTTCCTCTGTCTAAATCACTATGTCAGGTTCCCAGAGTCTTTGTCACGACCCACTACCGACCCCCAGGACTCAGCCCCAGCCCCGGGACTCCAACCCTCCCAAAACCACCCCCATGACCGCCCCGGGCCCGGACTGCTACCCAGCCAACTCCCCCAGCTATTACCGGCCATCACTGCCCATCAACGCTACCAGCCACCATCACCTGCGGCATCCCCGGCCATCACCGGCCATCACTGCCCGTTGCCACCACAGCCACCACCACTCGCAGCACCCCCCGGCCATCACCACCATGACCGTCACATCAGCACCGGGTCTCGGACATCACACCACATCAGCACTGGCAACACCCGTCATCCCTGGTCCACACCAAGACCCCCATCATGCATCACAATCACGCATCACTGCTGACCCAACCCCCACACGCCACACCCTGCTCCTGCTCCCCCTCACCACTCCACCACCATGTGTTTCTGCATTTCCAGTGCAAGACCTCTGTGCCGTGCAACATGTCTCAACCTCGCCCCGCCCTGCGCGGCCCCTGAGTCTCACCCCAAGCCCTGGCGCTGTGACCCACTGCTGGAATCCAGGCCTGAGCCCTGGGCCATACGTACTGCGTAGTATATAAGTTGTAGAGTAGTAAGTAGGTACTCTAGTCTTGATATTACCATAATCTTGTCTTGTTTGTTGTGTTCTCATCTCTGTTTTGTTTTCTCGCACGTCCCAGTCTTGTTACTTTTACTTGCTTCTTTTCTCATCGTACTCGTCTTGTTTCATCTCTCTGTCTCGTCTCCACTCGTCTTGTACTCTCAATCTATTCTCATTGTTCTCCTTTCTCTTTTCCACTCTAAGTTCCCCTGGTTCTCCATTCCCAGCTCTTCTCTGCAACTTAATCATTTCCATCTCCTGTTATCTTATCTCGACTCTTTCCCCTTTTGGCTATTTAACTTTCCCGGTTCTGTTTCCATCCCTGGGACTTGCTAAGTCCCCGCGCCTGATTATCTCTTGATCCTTGGGACTCGCTCACCCACCGGCGCTCACTCGTCTCATCCTCTTGCACCCCCGGGACTCGCGCCAACCCTCAGCACTCATCATCCACTCTCCCTGGCACTCATCTCACTCACTGGCGCTACCGGCCCTCCTCCACACACCACCCCCACCCCGCTTCAGTCTCCTACACCTCGCGCTCCTCCTGGTGCTCTGCGTCTGTGTACACAGTGATCCTCACGTAAGGTGTTCGCCCAGTAGACTGAGCCCCCGTGGTCAGCAGAACCTGACAGTCTTAGATAATGCTGATTGCCCACTTGCAGGTATAGAATTTTTCATTGAAGATTATCCAACATACTTTAATTCTTTGTATTTTCTTCCATTGTCTTCTTTTGATACTTCTGAATCTGTAAGAGATTGGTTAAACGTGATTTTCGAACATGAGATGCCTGCTTCTTTGTTTCTTGTCACATATTCTTTAGGTTTGTTCATGGTCTACAACCTTGCTCAGAGATCTTTTGTGACTTTGAATATAGATGAAATTTCTTCTTCTTTCTTCCATCCTTGCAAGTATTTAAGAAGTTTCAAAATCTATTCTTCTTGTGCTAATCACCCTATTTGGTTTTCTTACAGGCACAAGCATTATGTTCTGTCTCTCAATGAGCTTTCTTGCAAAGAATTGAGGACTGCTTTTGGTTATGCACTTTCCTACACCTAAATCACATAGTAAGGCTTCTTTAATAGATGTTATTATTGCTCAGCTTTTTCAAAAAAGGGAACACTGGCTTACTTTGACATCAAATGAAATTGCTCAACTAATGCCTTTGCATACTGTCCATCCACATGCTCTCTTTCATCATCTTGCAATTCAATTTTTTGGAAGAACAGTAACTAATGTTCTTATAATTCCTATTTATCACAATCTACTTTTCCTAAGAAAAAATTACAATCAATCTTAGCTTCTCTTCATTCTTCATGATAGCAGCATGTCCAATGCTGTTGTTGAGAGTTTCCAAGAGTGATGCAGCAATCTGATGGCTTGCCATACTTCAACTATTCATCAGTATATCTCTTGCTTACTCCCTAACCACTCTGCTCTTCCCCTTGGCTTCAAAGAATCAATTCAACTATTACTTGAAATTGAATACACTTCTGAATTATTTATTACTCTTACAATTGTTGCTTGAGTTGTCGCCAAGGTCAAGTATGGTGAGCAAATAATGCAGTAACCGAGAGAATAAGGTCATAAGTGCAGCCGCCATCAAAGGGGCACAGTTGACGAGAATGGAAAAGGTGGCCATGAGGGGCCGATGCTGGCTTGACTTGGCCAGTGTGGGGACACAACAATAAGCGTATTGAGGGTAAAGAAAAAGTAACTAAGAAACTGTTACAAGTATGCACAAGTGTGTTTGTATGTATTAGTATCTAAGGTGTCCATGTAGCCTGGTACCTTTAACACTCCCACCCATGCAAACGGACAGCAAGATACGACAAAAGAATTGAAACTAAAATAAAACACTCCCACCAAAAATGAGAACTCCCACCCTTCCTTCAAAGCAGCTGTGGTGCACGGCTAGTGTTTGCATGAATGACTTGAGTATCATCGTCATTGCCTGAGTCCTGTTCACTGTGATCAGCATATGCATAACAAGCCTTTTCATGGGCATGATCTTTGGCATCCTGAAGAACAAGATCCTTGATGGCAGATGGCATGTCATGAGCACAAAGACGAGAAATGTGTCCTTCACAACCACAACAATGACAGTTATCCCCATTTGCCTTTTCACACCAGGTATACCTTCCCTCCTTGAATCCATTTGTGACTGGCTCATGAGAATTCTTCCCCTTCCCTTTGTCCTTGTCAAAACACGCAGATAGTCCAGCCTCAGATTTGATCATGATGTACTCGCTGCTGGCAGACCCAATGAGAGTAGATTTAATTTTTTCAAGGTTTGGTTTGGTTTCCTGAGCAAGGATGCTAGTACAGACAGGGTAGTAGGAAGTGTCAAGATGACAAAGGAGGTGATTGCTGATAATAGTGTTGGATACTTCTTCACCAAGGTTTTTGAGCTCCTGGAAAGCAGCGGTAACAGCCTGAATGTAGATCTCAATGGGGCAGGAAGTATCATGTTCAATGGCATCAATATTGTCATGAGCATGGATGCATCGGCCCATTGTGACTTTTGATATGCCTTCTTGAGAGTGTCCCAGGCAGTGGTGGCAGATTTAATGCCTTTGATGCGATAGTGCTGCTCAAGTTCCATGGCAGCAAAGATGTACGCAACTAGAGCCTTGTCCATCTTGAGATCTGCATCATCAACTGTCCCAGATGAGACCCAATCAGCTCCAAGTCCCATGAAAAACATCTCCATGTTTTCCAACCATTCCATCCAGTTGTCATCAGCAAGTTTGGTTGATTGCAAAAGAGTGTTTGAGAGATATGCTAGTATACCATGAGAATTTGGAGCAGAAGTCATAGTGTAAAGTATTTGGGAGAGATGGTGGTTGTAGTCAAAGAGAAAAGAGAAGAAAATTGATTATGTGGAGCATGACACAAAGTCATGGCGACAATCTTGATTAGCTCATCAAACGGTGATTGAGCGTGCAATGAGTACGTGTGAGGAGAATGTGAATGAATTGTTGATGAGATTGTGGATGAGATGCGCAGGGTCACTTGGGGCCCATAACCTGTTGCTTGGATCATTGCCAAGGTCAAGTATGGTGAGCAAATAATGCAGTAACTGAGAGAATAAGGTTGTAAGTGCAGCCGCCATCAAAGGGGCACAGTTGACGAGAATGGAAAAGGTGGCCATGAGGGGCCGATGCTGGCTTGACTCGGCCAGTGCGGGGACACAACAATAAGCATATTGAGGGTAAAGAAAAAGTAACTAAGAAACTGTTACAAGTATGCACAAGTGTGTTTGTACATATTAGTATTTAAGGTGTCCATGTAGCCTGATATCTTTGCCAACAATCCCTCCTGACGCTTGCCTGCACGAAGCAAAAAAGGCTGTTTGAATTATGCAAAGACAAAATCAAATTGGTGTGTTAATTGAAAAGCAAGCAGAAATTACTTCTTCATGGCCATCAGTTCCATCTACTGCATTGATTATGGACTGTGCTTATAATTACAGAAAGGCTACAAATTGGTCTCCACCTCTGACTTGTGCTATCTGTGCTCGCTCACAAACACAATCCATTGTCCATTCCATTTTTATTAAAACTGAAGATGATATTGACAACTTCAATTTGAGTCTCCTAAAGTCTAATGATGTTCAATTTACTAACAGTTTGTCTTGTCTACCAAAGGAATATATTGGACTCCTTCTAGATCCTCAAGGTTTAACTTCCAGTCCAAACTGCCTTCAAATTTGTAATGATTGCTTTATGATCTTCAAAACAAACAAATTCTAAAGTATGCTTTAGCAAACAATTTGTACCGTGGACAGTTACTACATCAATTTTCTGATTCAACTTGGATAGAAGAAATGATGTGTGCTATCTATTGTAATAGTGCTTATGTTATTTGCCTCTATCAATCTTCTGATCTGATCCTAAGCAACCCTGCTTATTTCATAGAAATATGTGTGCTCATGATATGAATATTGTTTCTACTGCTTCTGTACTTTCATGCACTCCTAACCATGTTAATGGCCTACTTTCAATTGTCTTTATTGGGCCAGGTCAATACAAAGATAAAGCATTCAAAAATATGTTTTGTGTCCGCAAACAAAAAATTTGGGATTTTTTAATCTGGTTGAAAGACATTGCTAAAAATCCTCTGTATCAAAACATTATGCTAGATAACCAAGTCTTGGCTCTATATCCAGAAGATGGCACTCTTCCAGGCATGGAAGACAGATCAATTCATGATATTGAGTTATCACTTAAAAATACTTTTGCTGAAGAAACTGCAGGACTATTTAAGCATCCTGCATTAGAAGTGAATCACATTGCTGAGAGTAATGATGCTACTATTTTTTTGGAGCACATGAGTATTTCTGATCCTGAAAACATAAGAATTCAAGGACGGTCTTTTACAGCATCTGCTTTGCGGTTACTTGTGCCAAAAGAGAACAATAAATTCAAAGAGCAGCCTGATTGTCAGGTTCCGCTGACCTTGGGGGCTCAGTCTACTGAGTGAGTCCACCTTATGGCTATTTACCGTGTACAAACACAGAGCACCAGGAGTAGCACAAGGCGTAGGAGACCAAAGCAGGGTGGGGGGTGGTGCGTGAAAGAGTGCTGGTAGCACCGGTGGGTGAGACGAGTGCCAGGGAAGGTGGGGGACGAGTGCCAGGGATTGGCACGAGTCCTGGGGGTGCAAGGGGGTGAGACGAGTGAGCGCCGGTGGGCGAGCGAGTCCCAGGGATCGAGAGAAAATCAGACGTGGGGACTTAGTGAGTCCCGGGGATAGAAGCAGAGCTGGGGAAGTCGGATAGCCAAAAGGGGAAAGAGTCGAGATAAGATAGCGGGAGATGGAAACAATTAAGTCGAAGAGGAGAGAGCTGGGAACGCAGAGTCGAAAGAACTTAGAGTAGAAAAGGGAAAAGAGGACAACGAGAATGGATTAGAAGTATGAGACGAGTAGAGATGAGATAGAGAGTCGAAACGAGACGAGTACGTGAAAAGAAGCAAGTAAAGTAATGAAACCAGGGCACGCAAGAGACAAAACAGAGACGAAACACAACAGACAAGACGGGGTTACGGTAATATCAAGACTAGAGTATTTACTTACTACTCTGCGCCTTATATACTATGTAGTACGTATGGCCCGGGGGTCAGGCCTGGGTTCCAGCAGCGGGTCGCGGCGCTGGGGCTTGGGATGAGACTCGGGGGCCATGCGGGACGGGGCAAGGCTAAGACATGTCATGCGGCACGGAGGTCTTGTACTGGGAGCGCAGAGACACGCGGTGGTGGTGCGGTGAGGAGGGAGCGGGAGCGGGGCGTGGCATGCGGAGGTTGGCAGCAGTGATGCGCAATCATGATGCATGATGGGGGGGTCTTGGCACGGGTTGGGGGTGACGGGTGGTGCCAGCGCTGATTGATGTGATAGCCAAGACCCGGCGCTGATGTGGCAGTTCCAGTAGTGATGGCCAGGGGGTGCCGCGAGTGGTGGTGGCTGTGGCGTTGATGGCCGGTGATGGCCGGTGATGGCCAGGGGAGTTGGCCAGGTAGCGGTCCGGGCCTGGGGCGGTTGTGGGGGTGGTTCTGGAAGTGCTGGAGTCCCAGGGCTGGGGCTGAGTCCCGGGGGTCGGTAGCGGGTTGTGACACTGATCTTGTGATTTACAAAGGGGCAAAAGCAATAAATGAATATAATAATCCTACTTTATTTCCTTATGGATGTGGTGGATTTGATAATCCTGAGCGCCCTACTAAACTTAGCATGCAACTTCATACTAATTATCTTATGGATCTAAAAGATCATAGTTTTAGATATTACTATTCTTTTATATTCATAGCTCTCAACATTATGCAGCAAAGAGCAGCTCATTTGTATACAAGCTTGACTGTTAAATGTTCACGCTTCAGATTTATTGCAGAAACATTAGCTTCAATTTCTCCAGAAACTTTTTTGTCAGCTGCTAAGCATTTAGAGCAAGATGGCAATCCTCAAACACTCTTAGAAAATGAGAAACAGGTATATAGTCTTCTCAAAGAAGTTAATATAATTGTATCACATGTCCCTGGTTCTCAAGGATCTAAAATAAAATGTTGAAATGAAATTCGCAATTACATTGGTTACTTTGGCATTCCAATGCTTTATTTTACTGCTAATCCAAGTGCTGTTCACAGCCTTATTTTTCAACTGATGTATGGAGATACTACTGTAAATCTTGATGAGCAATATCCTACTATTGCAGACAGCACTATAAGAGCATTGAGATTAGCAAAGGATCCTGTTGCTGCTGCAGACTTTTTCCATTTTTCTCTTTCTTGCATGTTTCAACATTTGTTTGGATGGGACTTCAACAAAGGCCAAAGTTATCCACAAGGTGGTATTTTAGGTCATTTGGCTGCATTTTATGGTTCAAATGAATTGACTGAAAGAGGCCAATGGCACACACATTTTCTTATATGGTTAGTTGGTGCACCAAACCCTTTTACTATTCATACTAGATTAAAATCTGAGTCTGAGTATGAGCAGAAATTATTTCATCTTCTTGAAAATATTATACACCACTATTTTTCTGATCTTGATTGAATCATTGATGGACAATATGAGCGATGCATTAAGCGTCCTCCTCATGTACCTTGTTCTTCTGCAAGATCTGAAGAGAATGTTCAGCACTGGAAAGATTTGGTTATAACAGAGATCAAAAAATGTGGAGAAGCTCTTCAGCGCCATGATTGCAGAGCTGTGTGCCATAAATATGGAAATGAAACAAATGTTGCTTTCAGTTTCCACATAAAATTGTTTCTTATTCTAAATTTGATCCTAATATCAATTCTATTTATTTATTGTGTCAAGATTCTACAATAAATTACTTGAATCCCATTATTCTTGTGTATTGCTACCATAATCATGACCTTAAATGCATATTATCAGGAAAGGCTGCAAAAGCAGTGATTTTTTATATTACTGATTATATTACAAAATTAGATCTTAAAATATATCAAATGCTTTCTTTATTATCTTGAGCAGTACTTAATACAAAAGGTGCAACTGATGTTTCTAATCCTGTAGCAAAGTCAAAAGCATTATTGCATAAATGTCTTTCACAATTAACAAAACAGCAGCAAATACATGCACAACAAGCAGCGTGGTATATAAGAGGCCACAATGATAGCTTTTCTTCATATAAAACAGTTCCCATGCTCTCTAGTCTTTTGATTTATAGCATTAAACATTGTCTTATCAACCCATTGGCACCAATAGGAGAATCTCAAAAAAAAAAGAAGATGAAGATGAAAATGAGGAGAATTCAATTGAACCAGTGTCAATAAAAATCTCTGTAAACACTAGTGGCAATTTTTGAAAAGCTACTCATGTAGAAGATTACATATATAGAGACTGTGATTTAGCTGAAATTTCATTTTATGATTTTGTTCAATGATTTCAAATTAAATCTATGCAGCGGTTTAAACCTAAAAATTCTAATGAACCTTGATTGGGAACTTACAAGTGCTGAAAACTGCAACATCCTCATCCTCTCTGCAATTTCCATCAACTAGTTGAGCATACTAATCTAGAGTGAAGAGATGGATATAAACTGTTAATACCTTGAGTTATAGGTACAAGTATTCCTTGCTCAACTCAAGCTGATTATAGTCTTTTCATGCTTGCTCACTTTAAGCCATTTAGTAACTCAAAACCTCTAATCCTTCCTCTTGAAAATCCTGATCATGTTTTTTGCTGCATATAAGTTTGATGCAACTTCTCTTAAAATCATGAAAAATTGGGAAGCTATCCATGAATGTGAAGATGAAAGAGATGCTGAAAGACTTCACAAAAAAAAATCAAAAGTTTTAACTCAATTGGCTGCATTTAATGAAGATGACTTGATCTTAATTCCAGATAGTCTTATTACTTTAGCTCAAAAGGATTATAAATTGAATCAAGAATTACTTATATTGCATGCAAGCCATTGGTTTTCTTCTACAGATTCCTCATCAGAAGCTGCACAAATGACATTAGATTTACCTACTATTAATGCTTTCAATATGGAAATATGCAAAAAAGAAGTCAAAATTCAAGAACAATTTCTCAAGTCAGGCAGGTTATAAGAGGAAACAGCTACCACTGCTCTAATTTGTGTTCTCATCATTCTCATGGCAACTCAAAAAAATAACAAGTGTGTTGTTTCCCCTCTAAAAAATTGACTATTATCTCATGTTTCACCATTAGGCGGAATGCAAAGACTGCACGCAAAGATGAACAACTTCCTGAATCTCCTAGTAAGAGGTCCAAAATAAATGTAGCAAGCTTGGAACACAACTCTCTTGATGACGACTACTTGTCTTCCATGTGCGTCAATAAGCAGTGCATTATTTTTTCATTGTTCATCGACAAGATTTACAGTTCTTCTAGCCCTAGTCCTTCATCTTCTCCTCACTGCGCCCAAATGTTGTCTCAGGAAGATGCCACAGGAGCTGCACCTGTAAGTGCAGACATGGCTGGTGCAGCCTCCCAAAACAGGCAAGCATCACAGCTCCTTATCTACAAGCATCCTTTTCAATGATTGTCAACAGAAACGACCCCAAAACCATTCCAGGAGTTGAAGTTGTGTGCTATCACCATGCTGATGAAAATGAGGCTCCCATGATTAATCTTGCATATGCTTTTCCTACAGCTCCAAGCCGCCTTCTGGCTCTTGAGATCTATCAACTGTGCACCCCTGAACTTACAAATCTTGCCACTGTTGACCCTGCAGCACTCCATGTTCCAGGTTGGTACTTAGTGCGCAAAGGGACGACTGCTCAGTAGAGCATATTTTCCCTTGTGGGCGCTGTCACGCAAAGCAACACTAGAACTACCGACATAAACAAGCAAAGCAGTGTATCTGTTGTTTTTTCTGATTGCACATTCCCTCATGCAATGATACAAACTGCTTAGTCTGCTAAAGGTAGCCTGAAAAAGTCAAAGATGCTTCCATTGTCGCCTACTAAGCAGAGCATGGGACAAAAATCCTCCAAGCTGAGCTTGAAAGCTCCTGTCAGGCCGTTGGGTGAAAACAGTGAGCAATAACAATACTTAGTGATACAATCTATTTTACTGTCCTGCAGTTCCCATTTTTGATGGACGTCAGCCATTCAAGATGGAAAAATACCAATCCCTACCAAAAATCAATCAAGAACTTGAAGAATATTCAGCCGTTGCTGCTATGTTCACCGTTTTGTCCTACACTGCTGAAGCTACCAGTATGTGAACACTTTCACTGAATGTGCAGGACATAATTTTACTTGCTGATGTGGATCACGCTGAGCCTGATGGGCCCCATACACAATCTCAGCCTCTCTAGGTTGCGAAGGACAAGAAGAATGATGAAAGGGAGCACAATGTTGAAGAGAGTAGTAGCGAAAGCGACAGTGCAGGAGATTTCATCTGAGATATTTTGGCATCAGTGATCACCTTTAGTAGAACAAATAGTTTTCTTTCTGTGACGTGAGCAAGCCAGTTAAGGCAATGGTCACGGCACACTAAGAAAAGTCTCGTGGTGTGAACTGTTGTAAGTCCTCTGTTGCAAAACTGAACCTAACTACAACATACGTTCAGGTATTTAAATGGTAGCTAAGCGGTTGTTAAGGAGAGTGATGGCAATCAAATAAAACATATGGGATGTTGTCATGTAGTCACGAATCCGTTACATACGCCCTCCAGCCAAATGGGTGGTCCTGGCTCGGCTTCAGGAAATTAATAAATGAATTTAAAAGGTCAGAAATATTAGGTAATATTCAAAATTTACCCATCAATGAGAGTTACAAATCGGGCAAGGCAATTAGATAGAATCAAAAAGTCAAAGGAGTGTGTGGTCGAGATGGCTCAAGAAGCAGATTAGGTGAAGAATCAAACTTTAAACAAAGTGGTTCGACGTGGCATCCACAATGGTATTCCACGGTTCAGTTAACTTGGGCTGCGTTGAAGTTGAAGAACTCCTCGGTTATCTTTGTCGCGTCAATGTTCTTCATCAATACATCCTCATTGTCCCCAGAACGAGTCAATAAGGTGGGATTGCAGGTGGCACGGGGGCTGTCAGGTGTGTAGCAGTTGTCAAGGATTGTGCCATCTGCAGTTCTGACTATGGGGCTTCCCCTAGAGTTCCTGATCACAGTATCCGCTGACCTAGCGGCGGGGCAGCGATGGGGAGTAGCAGGAGCACCAGACTTAGGTGCAGATATGGGAGGAGGGAGACGATTGCTGGGGGAAGGTGATTGACCAGGGTAAGAATTGTTGTCCGAATTATCCTCTTCCTCACTAGACTCAGATCCAGACTCCTCACTGTCACTGTTGTGATCATCTTGCTCCTTACGTTTGTCACATTGGCACTGGTAGAAGTAAGTCTTCAATGAGTTCGCAAAGTGAGGCTGATTGATGGCTGCCAGAGTGGTCTTAAGCATAATGGGATCAACATTGCCTCATTCAGTGATTAGGCCGAAGGTGATCAACTTGTGGTAATGTTTGCGATCGACAAAACAAGTGTGAATATGAGAAGATTTAGCACAATGGGCTGGAACATTCCAGCGTTCAGTTTTTGGATTGTAGGTGGCGAGTTGATACCTGTACTCGCTCTCAGAGACAGAGTTGAAGACGTCTGCTAACTCATTGAACTCAAAGTGGGTGGCTAGCTTAGTACGTCCCCTGTTTTTGCATACCTTCTTATTGAATTTCAAGAAGGCCTCCATCTGAAGGGGGTGAAGAACGAATTCGGGTTCACGATCAGGAGGTATAATATAAATCGACTTCTCTCCATCCATGCCACCCCATCGCTCTAATTGTGGCCATGGAGGACGCCACAGCTATCATCGCCAAGGGATCGCACCTCATGGTAAACCCTACGACAAGCCAAGCAGTCCCAAGCACCCATGGATTCATCAGAACAAGAAAACACAAATGATTACAGATAGGTGGATGGAAGATAGGGGGATATTAAGGAGGTCCCAGGATGGTCCACAGGTTAGTCCTCCCTCACTTTTAAGTGGTTCAGCTCCTATGTTTCCCAAATAGGTTTGTGGGTTGTCAGGAGGCGGTGCAACCACACCGGCAGGAAGTTCGGCAATACTTTCTATGCCCAACAAGTCAAGGTAAGGAGTCAGAATTTTGAGATCTACCACTTGTTCATAGCTCATCCATGTTCTATCCCCAGCCTTCCATAAGACTTTGAACATGACACTTGGGTGAGTCCCCTTGTGCACTATGATTTTGTCTGCGACCCATTCCTGGCTTTCCTCATTTACAATTTGTTCATCCAGGCGGCCAGGGAATAGCTGGTTATCATTTGGCTTGTGGATACGTAGCAGCGACGCATGGAATACATTATGGATCCCCCTTCGCCTCATTTTGGCAGGTAAATTTACCTGAAAAGAACTATTTCCATAATCTTTAGTGATAGAGTATGGCCCTACGAACTTAGATATGAATTTTCTAGTTAGTCCTTTTGGAAAGCTCATGTTTTCTGTCGAAACATAGACTAGATCCTCAACTTTAAAAGATACCATCCTTCTTTTCTGGTTTGCGTTGCAGGTCTGCTTGACTCGGGCACCAATTATACTATCATGAGCGGCCATTATGGCCAAGCGCAATCATTGCACAAATACTCTTACCCCTGGAAATTCAGATCTGTGTGCGTTTCTCCAGATCATAGGTCTTGGCATCCAACCAGAGTTAAGGAAGAAAGGTGAGTATCTTGTGGTTTCTGACCTAGCCGAGTTGACCACAAATTCTATGGCAGGTAATTTGGCGACCCAATCTTTCTGTGTAGGTCCTATACACTGCCTTATTATCTGGGTGATAGTTCTATTTGCTCGCTCCATGGATCCATCTGATTCAGGATGGTATGCGGATGACATCCTGAGCTGCGTTCCAATTAGTGAGTGTAGGTGAGTCCAGAATGTGCTGGTAAAGTACAAGTCCCTGTCGCTAACAATTGCTCTAGGTAGGCCATGATGTTTATAGACTTCACTAAATACTAGTTCAGCTACGTTTCGTGCTGTGTAGTCTGTTCTACTGGGTACTATATGTACCATCCCAGTGAGCAGATCAATAACCACTGTTATTGAGTCATAAGTACCATTTCAATCTTTTGACTCAGGTAACGGACCCAGGAAATCAATTCCGATCACCTCCCAAGGGTGGGTAGGTATTTTTAATGGGTTAAGTAGGCCATACAGACGCTGATTATTTGGCTTACTGTGCATACAAGTGGCGCATGTCTCACAAAAGGCTCGAATATCTTTGTCCATGGTCTTCCACCAGACAATGTTGCGCAGGTATGTGTACGTTTTCCTGTGCCCAAGATGGGCTAACAAGGAGTGTGCTTCAGATATCACTATCTCTCGCACACTTCGCCCATTTACGATTATTGCTGGGATACAGAGCATCTTTTCATTGTCTGTTTGAAGGTAAATCAGTCCATCAGCACATTCAAAGTTCTTATATGCTTTAGGATTTTTGATTATCTTTTTGAACAAATTATCTTCTTCATATCTGTCTTTTATTTCGGCTAGCAAATCAATAGGTTGCTTGCTTCCTTTTAGCAATTCTGCAATCGATACCGGTAGTAACGCCTCAACCTGTTCTCATAGAGACTCTGCTCTTGTAGCTAACACATTGTCCCTTTCATGTTCTACATCATTGGTAATATTATCCTCTGATGGTCTTTTATTGTTAGTTAACGGTGTTTCCATAGTTTTCGACTTTCTAGCTGGTAGTCTGATAATCAGCCTTTCCTCTGGCTTGTCATCCTTTTTGTCTGCTGTGGTTTTTTCGCCTATCAACCTGCCCTCCTTTTGTACTCGAGGGCCTCGCAGTACAAAATGTCGTGCCATTCTGCTAGCAAATTCCTTGGCTGTCTCAGGCCTTCCTGTTTCTGCTGGTGCAGTATTCTTTCTGATCCGTTCTTTTTCCTTTAGAACTAACTGTTCGATTCCCGATGTAGCCAGGCATTCAACTTCATTGGTTGTTGGCTCGCTTAATGTTTTGCTTGCGCCCTCCAGGCCTACGAGAACAGGCATTGATATGATGTGCTCTCCCAGATAGTCATTGTCTATGACATTGTGGTAAGTGTATTCACTACGGGATCTTACTGTTCCTGCCTCATCACTTGAGTACAGGCAAGAAAGCGCATCTGATAATATGTTGTCCACCCCTGGTACATATTCCACTTCAAAGTCAAACTTTGATATTTTCTCCAGCCATCTGGCCTGTTGACCTGACAAGTTCTTTTGTTCTAGTAGGTGTACCAACCCCTTGTGGTTGGTGTACCATTTAAACCTTACGCCTTGTAGGATGTCTCGATGTCTTAGCATGGTTTCAACACCAGCAAGCATTTCGATCTCATGTACCGGGTAATTCTGCTGGGCAGGGTTTAATTTTGCTGAGAAGAAGGCAGCTACATCCGCCGTCTTCCAGTCTATCCCTTGACTAATGACTCCCGCAATTCCAGTTGTGCATCCGTCAGTTACAACATTTATGGGTGGGGCCCCCTTTTCATATCTCAATAGCCTCCTATGATGATTCTGACACTGCACTGCCAGCCTTTTGATATCTTTGAACGCTCTCTGATGGGTGTAATCCCACCGATAGAGGACCATATCTCCCATGAGATTATGCAGGATACCCGTCGGAATCCTCACTCTATCAATGTCATCAGCCAAATATCCTGCCGCTCCCAAGAAGCCTCTCAGTAAGTCACGGTTTATTGGTGTCTTCCATTTGGATAACGCATCTACCTTATCAGGATCCATTCGAATCCCTTTATCATCAACTATTCTTCCCAGAACCCTCATTTCTGAGCATAGAAACTGGAGCTTCCTTTTGCTTAGGTATAGTTTCTCCCTCTTGAGAATGTCGAGTACAATTTTAACATGCTCAACATGTTCTTCTAGAGAATTTGAGTATATTATGATATCGTCAAGATAAACATCTAGGAATCGACCTATATAGGCTGCAAATAGGTGATTCATAAGCGCCTGATAGGTAGCAGGTGCGTTACAGTCTCCTTGTTGGATGACATGGCTCACCATGTTTCCATCCAGCATAGTTACAGTAGTTCTGTATACATGCTCCGGCTTAATACAAATTTGTTTGTATGCATCTTGGCCATCAATTATAGACCGATATTTTGCTTTTGCAGCTCATCTCAAGATGCCATCCATGTCTGGAAGGGGCAAAGATTTTTTATGTGTGTTTGCATTTCTTGCGTGAAGGTCAATCACACTTTGGAGACAAATCGGCTCTCCAGGCCTCCCAGGTTTCCTCAAGAACATTGGGACTGCATTTCCACTGGCTGTAACTTCCCACCAGCCAGATTTAATGTAAGCAACACGCTTTTCATCCCACTGAGGTCTCAATGCCTCAGGACATCGAGAGGGACGCCAAGGATATATCATGTTCTCATCGATCAGGGGAATTTTGTGGTTAATGGCTCGCAGGGGGGGTAGAGGAGTGTCTGCTGCCGATTTACATATTGGTTTGGCATAGGTCTTCAATTCTTCTCTAACTTGTTCAAGACTCATTTCTACTTGTTCCATTGCTCTCGATGATAGCCGGGACACACCCACTCCCTCTTTCATTGGTACAGGTAAGTTGCTTCCTATAATAACTCTCGGGTGGTTAAGACCAATTGCAACCTTATGCTGGTATATCCATGGGGTCCCCAATATCATATCATAGCCGTGTAAGTTCATTACATCAAAGTATTGGGGCCCCTTAATTTGCTAATATTCTATTTCGGCAGTCACTCCAAAGTTTACTTTGGAGCAGGATCCCTGAACCGCAAGTAACACAGGTATAGACTGCAACAACTCTAGTTTCTGCAAGTTTAATTGTTCCACCATCGTCGTTGACATAAAGTCACCTAACGAGCCTGAGTCCACCAGAGCACGGACCGGGTGTCCTTCCACCTTTACAACTATTACTAGAGGTTTTGGTACGTTCCTTGCCACTTCTTTTTGTCAAACATTATTGTGTAATAATGCAGGAAAGGTCCCAGCTTCCACCTGCTGTCCGTTCAATTCCAATACCCTCAAAGTGGTAGGAGTTGTTTCAATGCGCAGTCAGTTTCTGGCACTGATAACCCTTAGCATGTCCTCCATACTTTTTGTCAACAGGTCTAACTCAGGGACCAATGCAATCAATTCCAATGTCTTAATTCCCAGACTTTCTCTTTTGTCAACTAGGAACACATCCTTGAGTTGAGTAATTCTCTTTTCCAGCTGCTTCTCGTACCATCTGTTGATGTTGAACAGGGGATTTTTTAGGTGGTCTCCCTGGATCTTTACCTGAAACTCAAGTAGTTGATCCATGACTTTGAATTCATTGTCATCGAGTTTCCTCACTATAAATCTAACTTTTTTCCTTGACGATCTGAGATTTTCATCCTTCAAGTAAGGTGCCCCCAATTCTAGAACATGGGCTGCATTCCAAGCCCACACATCCATGGCCAAACCTACCTCATACCATGTCCGTCAGTTTAGATCTACCCCCAAAATACTTTGACATTGGTAAGCATACCACTTAGAGGGCTCAAACTGGCAATCCTCAATCAGGCTTTTAGGCAGTATGGTGTCAAAATCTCGAAGTATGTCCACTAGGCATACTTCCTCTTCACTGATGTCATATGACATGAATTGGCGGCCTTGATATTGAAGGCAGTTGGAGGGGTCACCAGGGTACGGTTGTCTCATCTCTAAGAAATACTCGAGTTTACGTGCATGAGCACTTCCTAATCTATTTGGCTTTCCATGAGCTAATTCTTCCTGCCACAGAAGCTCCAGCTTTATTTCTCCATTGAGTACTTCAACCTCATATGTATCCTGGCCAAAATCTTCAGGTGGGTTGAGTGTTACTTCTCCCCCGTCGTCTGAGACGTCAGGTCCCCCACTACCGTCAGATTCCAACCTGATCTCAGATTGTTCTTCCAAGTTAGTGGATGAGGCTCTCCTGGTCTCATTATTCAGAGTCCCCGACGTTGTGGACTTGTCTGAGTCTGACACTGACTGTAGATTCAGAAGGCTCCCATTCTCCGACTCATCCGTGTCTGATACAGGCTTTAGGTCAGGAAGGCTATCCTGGTCAGTAGATCTGTCTCCCTCATATCCATCTTCTTCCGTGAATATGAAACTTATCACATCCCATGCAGATTCTTCTCCTGAGTTATACTCAGAGGATCGGGCTCTTCAGGGATAATTTCCATGCCAATCATCCCAATGGACAGACCCTGTGTGGTTTCGCCCAGGGCTTCCTCAATCTGCTTGTCTATTTCCTTCAGATCCAGATGGACACTGCTGGACTGGATTCCAGGAGGTTTGCCATTGCTAGACCTGACCGTCTTATTTTAGTAACAATTTCTTGAGAAGTGACCTGTCCAACCACAAATGAAGCACTTGTTCCCGGCATGATACTCTTCTTCCTCTTCTTTACTCAACTTCCTGTAACCTCCTTTTGTTTTAGGTGGCCCGTTATCATCTTTATGCTTATGAGTCCCGTGTGACTTGAACTTAGCCTGTGAGACACCTGGAGTGCTATTCATGGACTTCCCATGATATTGCGAGTGGGATTTCTGGTATCCTGAGCTTCCTTCTTTATTTTGGTGATGATGCTTCCCCAAATCCTTGATGTGTTTTCTCACATTATGTCCAGATGGGCTACCATAGTTATGTTTCAGATCTCGAGGTGCGTCTTGGCTAGGTCTTTCCTCAATATCCACTAATTCAGATCTTTCTATGAATTTGGCTTCCTCCAAGATCCTATTCCACTTTGAAGTCTCAGGCGTGAGTCCCTTTTTATATAGTTCTTTCCGCATGGTTGACCAAAAACCATTAAAGAGCTTAACTATCCTTTCACATTTGCTAGTGAAGCCTATGATTGTGAATAGTTCCTCGAGGCCAGATACGTAATCTCTAACTGACTGTTTTCCCTGGTGATAATTACTCAGCTTAGTATGCTGCAAGTTATGGAAGTTCACAGGGAAGCAGTTGTTAAACAATCCTTGGAAGAACCGTTCTATACCTCAACTTTCCGGGTCTAAAGATGCCTCACGGGCATAAAATCTCCATGCCTGGCCCTTCAAGAACTGAGAAATCACCAGGACTTGGCAACGTTTGCTCACATGCCCATATTTCAGATACAGGGAGCAGTTAGACATGAACTGCATGAATTGTTGGATGTCAGCAGTGTCGTCATAGGACGATGGAGGGTTGGGCTTTATACAATCATTGCTACTACTTGATTGCTTGGTCTTGCGACGTTTTCCGGAGTTTTTTTGTCCTTTCTTTTGACCAAGTCCAGATCTCCTCCTGCGATGGCAGCTTCGCCCTCTTCTGCTCCCTTCAGGCGACCCATCAGATGAGCTTGAAGAGTCACTTTCTGATTCGGATCTCCCCAAGTAAGAACTGTCACTACTGTCCTCAGAGTCAGAACTCAAACTAGAGTCACTAGGCTCCAAGTCATTCATCTTACTGATGCGCCGGAAAGCCTGTCCCAATGTGCTTGCGTTGGAAATCTGGGCCACCGGTTTCATTGCGTCAGTGTGTGACATCTTCTTCCTTTTGGATTTGGATTTTGACTTTCTCTTATAGTTCCGTGGGCTGCCTTTGTTTTCCTCTGGGACCTCAGTATTCTCTGCCGGATCTGCCTCCAGCTGTTCCAGTAGGTAGCGAGTATTTTGCTCGAACTTGCGAGGTGTGATGTATTCACAGCCCCGTTTTTCAGCTCGCTGTTTCTCTCTTTCCTCAATTGCTTGTGAGGCCTGGAGCAGTGCATTGACCATGCGTCTATTTTGGCATCACTCCTTTTTACCGACATCTTCATAGATGGGCTCAAATTCTTGTTCTTCTCTGTCATCCACTTGCTCATCTTGCCCAGCGGCATCGTTGTAACTTTGAAGTATCTGTCTCTGGATTTCTATGTCCATCTCAGGGCCTGATAATTGGACTCCTCCCCAGTTGTGTGGGTCCACTCCTTTTCCTTTAAGGTTTGATCCACCTTCCTGGGCACCTGCTTCCTCATTTGAAGTTACATTCATAGCATTCACCGCTATATATCTACGGTCGATACGTTCATGATCGGCATCAGTAAGTGTATTCCTAGCTGTATTGAATACATTAGTCTGTTCTTCTGACAGACCCTGGTCCTCAGCTTCCTGGACCTCGTCTTCCACTCTCGCCCGTCAACGGGGTGGGCTTGAACTAGCAGGCACGGGCGGCTCGCTTTCTTTCTTACTCGACGTTAACTCGGTTAACTCCGATGTTTCCTGTGATTGGCGGGAATTTTCCGCATCTCCAGCATTAGACGAGCTGGGATTTTCCCTATCAGAAGGGGCTCCGGGCATTTCAAGCTCCGGGGTATCATAGCCAGGCCTATCTGTGTCTTGTGGGATCCGAGCTTCCCGCTCAGCGCCCCAGATGGCTCTGGCCTGCGATCCGGCGGTGCCAGTATCGTGAACTGCCATTCCGGCTCTCGTTCCTTGGCCAGTGGAAGAGGTAACCAGGTTCCGAGTTCGAAGGGGGTATCTAGATGGAAATTTCTGGTTATTTTGCATTATAAAAATTTTGCTCACCACCAAAGGTTGTCTTCTGGTTGATCAGACCGTCCGATTACTGCCGGGTGAATTTTGCGCTGTAGTTAGGTCTTCAAAGACTTTGATGAGTTCAAAATATGTGATGTGAGCAAGCCGGTTAAGGCAATGGTCACAGCACACTAAGAAAAGTCTCACGGTGTGAACTGTTGTAAGTCCTCTGTTGCGAAACTGAACCTAACTACAACATACGTTCAGGTATTTAAATGGTAGCTAAGCGGTTGTTAAGGAGAGTGATGGCAATCAAATAAAACATATGGGATGTTGTCACGTAGTCACAAATCCATTACACTTCCATTTCTACTAGAATAGAGGATCTGCACGGAAAATAAAATCTTATTCAGTGGAGACGTGAGCGTGGGAGTCGGGGATTGGCGCTTGTTGCCGCTAGGATGGTCTAAAAAAAACGGCTCAGGTGTCATACCTGGGACAAATTAGTGACCATATATGGTCACTAAATTTGATGTGTCTATATATGGTCACTAATAGTTAGTGACCATTTGGGGATAGTTTTTAGTGACCATTTGGGGATGTCCGCTCTAATAAGAAGTATATTCCCACGGTCAATCAAAGACTCCGGACTCTGATTATCACTAGTTTTGTGCTTTTTTCTTCTGATTTCTTTCATTTGCTATGTCTTCTGTGGATATTGCCACACAATATGCCTTCTGAAAACTATCCAGAAGCCTCAATTAATTGGAACACTTATCAGAAGGTTCTGATTTTTGCAGTTTCCTTCTTCTTGTGTAGCTTTCAATGCTCTGCTGCTTTGAGAGTGGTTAATAGACCCAGAAACTATATGTTTATCAATTTGTGCATTTTATAATGTATTTCTGGCTGATACCAAGCAAAGCAAAGTTATTGCTATGCTTCAAAGTGCTTACACATTTCATAGACTCTTTTCTTGATTTATTTTGTGCCTCAATCATTTAACACATATGTTTGCTCCTGTACTGAAGGATGAACAATGACCAACAAAAAAGTAGTATCCATTTTCTGCAAGCAGGGGTAC
>JAGGAQ010000306.1:0-22899 GCA_017657225.1 Termitomyces sp. T69sscA | reverse complement strand
AAAGTAAATAAATCAGAAAATAAAGTAAATAAATCAGAAAATAAAGTAAATAAATCAGAAAATAAAGTAAATAAATCGAAAATAATGGTGAAAAATACGCCAAGTGTGGGCTGGGGGTTCAAACCTCAGCTTTTGAAGGGGGGTGGCCAGTAATCTCTAGGGCGCACTAACTACTAATCCATGCGGTTGTGCCAGGAAAATCATTAGTACGCCTCTTGATACAACCTGGGTCTTATCAGCGCTGTCAGGGGACCCCCCATCCTTTTTCCCTCAGCCATGCTTCACTTTCACTCATTTCCTTTGCCTTTCTTCTCAACTCGTCAAGTTCCTCATTGGTCGGACCGTGGGAAACTACTTCCTTATTGGACATTCCTCTTTGGCTGGATGGACTCACAGCCACTACTGTCATGTTTCACGATGTGCAAAGGGTTTGCTATGTGTAAAATGCATTTATCAGGCCATTCCCTTGCCTGTTGGGTCCAGGAAAAAATCAGTAGCTATGTATAGTGTATATAAATAGTTCTATCTAATCTGTTTATGAGAAACTTGAGATGGAAAAATGTATGAAGCACAAAAGTGCAAAATCAGAACTGATTTGCGATCCACCGAAGCTCGATCAAATGGAACAAGATGGAGTGTGTGAAATTTGACTACACTAAATCCTTGCATACATGTATCATGACTTAAAATCAATTTCCCAAAGCATACAGAACAGTGGAAAGCATAGAGAAATGGATATCTTTCTGTTCAACGAAAAAGAGTGTGACAACTTGAAGGCTGTTAGCGTACGGCTGCGCCGGCATGCACTCAAAATGAAATCAACACCAATCTGGCACATCCGCTTTGCTGGGCTCGTGCCGTCTGTCAAGCGGAGCTGGAATTCGGGCTGTGACCCGGTGTGACATATTTTGCACTTCCCGGTCCTTTTGGTACCCTCACTCGGACATTGGCCGACACATCTCATACGCCGTAAATCTTTATATAAAAATTATAACTTTCTAGCTCAGGAGTAAATCGAGATTGTCTAAAAGTTTGAAGAGCATGCATGCACTGGACAGAGCTGCAGAAAAAAATCGCTAGAATTTGCACTTCCCGGCACATGACAGTATGTAGAATTCGAAGACACATTTAAGCAAGCTCGCGACACTATAGCAGCACGCTCTGTCAAGTCAAGACATCAATCATCATAAACCCAAACGCAAAAAGAAGCGTCTCGACCGCGCCTAAATATATAAATGTAACGAGGAGCCCCGACCAGCTCCAGGCCCTGCCAGGAGAAAATCCACAGACGGCGACCAGCCGACTTTGACTTGCCTTGACCGCTCACGCACTTCCTAAATCCCCCGCTGTCCCCGTCATGTCATTGCCCTATCGCCCTACACCCGACTCAACGGCCGCGACGGCACCATCTGCAGCTGCACCCCCGACGCGACGAGCCGATGGTTGCCCACGTCCCAGATCTTCCGGCGCGCAGCAGGTGCAAGTCAGAACCGACATAAAATACCAACGAGTATGTGAACAGCGCCCACCTCGCTGCGGCACGACCCCATCCGCTCGCCCGTCGACATGCTCGTGTTCACGATGCGCAGTTTCGTGCCCCTGTCGTGGAGGAGGGGTCAGAGGTCAGTCCACGAGGGAGGGGGGGAGGAGGGAGGGAAGGACGCACAATTTAGCGGGGTGGTGGAACGTCGTGTTGATAGCCTGTGAAACGCCGATTTCGAAATCGCGTTTCTCCGTCACGTTGAGCGTCGCGAGTGAGCAGACGGAGCATCTGCCATGCGGAGCGCGTTAGTATTCGCGCTAGTGTTCAAAATTCGATGTCCAATCAATCAACCGTCCGTTCGTTGATGTAAACGAGTAAAGGGACACGGGCAGAAGATAAGAAAGGAAAGGAAAGGAACAATCGCGTACTCATCGATCAAGAACACCGCGCATCCCTCGTGCAGGTACCCAGATTCATTGAGCATATCTGGCACAAGTCAAAAAAGCCCATCATCAGTCCAAGTTGGAACACGTCTGACAGGGACAGCCGCAGGGGCGCGCGGCTGGGGTTAGCGTGGCCCGGGCAACGCCGACGCCGATGCCCACGCAGACGCAGACGCAAACCGCAACCCTAGCCACTGCAGACCTTACAAAACCCACGCACCTTCCGCAACCTCCAGCTCACAAACGACCCTGCCCTCCACCTTCCGCGGGTCGTCCGGATTCCCCACCACAGACACCTCGACGACCTCGATCCGGTGCGCGATGGCCTTGGCGAAGCTCACCGCGCGCCGCCGGAAGAGCGAGAGCCATTTCAGCGGGACCTCTTTGACTGCGCGCGGGGCGTTGCCTGCGATTGTGGCGATTACGTCGTCGGGGAAGAGGTGGACGGCGTCGGAGTCGTCGTCTTCGGCGGCGGCGGAGGCGGATTTGGGTTCAGGTTCGCGTTGCGGTTGTGGTTGGGGCTGCGGAGGGGCGGCGCGGGAGACCATTGGGGCACCTTCCCCGAGTTTAAGGATTGATAATGATATGTGTGAAAAAATATATTTTGATTCTGATAATTGTTTTCCCGACGCCCGGCGGGATCTGTGTCACAAGGAAACATACATCCACAAGTCCCCAAGTATGTAACGCGCGCGCACTTTAAAAAGATCCCGAGTCCACGTGTCCCGTCCACCCGCTTCTTCCATACTTCCGCTTCGATCCCGCAGCCAAAATCGGGTACATAACAAACCCCAAGGGCCCAGCCTCGGCCGTCTCCAAACGGAAAGAGCAATACGCCACGCCCCTTCTAAAAGCTTAAAAATCCGCACTGACTCCCAAGCGCGAATAACAGATTTCCTCTTCCCCCTCACCGCGTGCCCCAGTCCCATGGCCCACCCCGTGCTCAAGACTGCGCCAGACGCCTCCGTCACCGCCGCCGCCAATGCCGACGCCGACGCCGCGCCGCATCTCATCAAGGGCAACGTGAGTGAAGAAGAGAAGCGCGCGGCCCTGAAGATCTTGTCCCATTTCGTGAGCACGCGCGAGCGCTCGTACGGCGCGGACGTCGGGCAGCAGCTCAGGCTCGTCGAGATCAACGTGTGGGAGAGGGGCGGCCACGCCGCGACGGGGCAGACGATCTTCGAGGTCGATGTCACGAAAGGTGGGTTCGCGCGCTCGGCTCGAATCTGGTAGCTTACCCCCGCGTAGAGATGTGTAATGTGTTCGGGACGCTGCACGGTGCATGCGCGGCGTATATGGTCGATCCGTGCGCGTGTTTTGTGTTGTGTGGAGCCGTGCTGATTCAGGACAGGTGTTCGGTGTCGTCGCTCGTCGTGCTCGGCAACGCGACGGGGATCGACGGGACGGGCGTATCGCAGTCGATGAATCTCATATGGCACCAGCCCGCACGCGTGTACGTGGCACCCCCTCCGTCGCCGCCAAATCTCACCTTGCTTTTTCAACCAGAGGCGCGAAATTGAAAATCATCTCAACTTCGATATTCATCCACGGCCGGGTGCGTTCTGCGCGATGCGAGGTGGGCCCGGGCGTTTTCTTTCTTCGAGCCAGTGGGATGACAAATCATTCTCCTGCATTCATAGATCTGGAATGGTGACCAGCTCTGTGTAACCGCCGTCCACTCGACCGTGAACCCATGGGCGAGTTCAAAGGAGCCGACAAAGACGAGATTGTGAATTCTTCTTGCTTTTCATCAAATCTGCCAGATTATGCTATAACACTCACAGAGTATAAACCTCTCTTTCTTCGCAACTTAATAATACCCCCTGACTGTTTTGTTTCGAACATCTTGTAATTTGTTGTATTTTACCTGTAGCTCTATATCAATTGAACCAATATTTCTATACCCCTACCCATCATGGAGTTTGAACAACGCCGTCGCCATCGTCCCTCAGGGAATCAATAGAGTTCCGTCGCCGTAAGTACACCTGGTGACCAGACCCGAGTAAGACCCAGACTCCGGTCTAAACGCTCATGGCGTGCTCTACGCCTCAGGAGCAGGGAGCGACTGGAGATACGCACGCAGCTTCTCGAGTGCCTTGTAGCGGTGCGACAGCCTGTTCTTCTGCTCAGGGGGCATCTCCGCGTACCTGCAAAGCATACAAACGTGAGTAATCCGTGAGCAGACACAGGAGCACCGCACTGACGTGAGCCCGGTCCCAGTCGGCTCAAATACGGGGTCCCATCCAAACACCTTCGGTCCACGCGCAGGCACGATCGTCCCGTCCGTGCGCCCCTCAAAGATGACAGGTTCCGACCCTACGCACGCCAGATCGCCATGTCAACACGCGCAACACCGGCGCGAGCAAAAAGGATAGGCTCGAACACGCACCGGGTCCGGCAGAGTACGCGAACGTGCAGAGCGCCCACGCGTCCTTCGTCGGGAACCCCGCGAGCAGCGCGTTCAGCCCTGCGTGCCCGACTTCCTGCATGAAGTACTTGATGTACGGGCCCGGGAGCCCGTTCAGCGCGGCGTAGCAGAGCGCCGTGTCTTCTGTGATGACTGCGGAGCCTGTCTGTCGGCCGCGGGGGGGAGCGTCGTCAGCGGTGTCTGGGGAGGGAGAGAGGGTGTGACGCACGAGCTCAGCGGCGCGCCGGCATTTGGCTTTCGCGACTTCCTGTGTGGTGCCTTGGATCTCGGGGACTGGGGGCCGTGTGTGAGCTGGCGCGCGTTGGGTGTTTGGTTACGCACTGTCGAGACTTTGTGAGGTGATGTCGATCGGGTGCCCGCCAGAGGAGAGGATGGCTTTTACTTCTTTCAGCTTGTTTGCATTTCCGGTGACGAAGACTTGGTGGCGCGCGTTGAGTTGGATGTGGTTTCAGGGATTGTGCAGTCACCTACTGAGGCCTTTCGACATGATGGAGGAGATTATCAGAGACAACAAGGCCAAACACTTGAGCCTGGGCCTTCGATTTTGTTATTGATTAGCTTATGCTCTCGTCACACATGAATGACTCGCAACTTCAAATTAACTCTTTGGCGCTCAGCGCTCACAGTCTATCTCAAACCCGACAGATGAGTATACTGCCAAAGTCTGACTTGATGGCGACAGCGTCGAACTTGGCTGTGTCATTCCTCCGATTGCTTGACAAGGGTCACACAAGTGCGAGGCGTGACGCAGACCAAGAGGACTGCGGCGTTGCTCGACCCGGTCCGCTTGCAGAGCACTTCAGCTTCATCCTGCCGCAGATAGTCGTAAACGGTGACTGTAATGCGTCCGGCCGCAAATTCTTGTCGTGGGACCTCGTGTGTTGCAGGACTGCCTCATGGAAGTGAAAGATTTTGTTCATGGACCTGGGGTGATCTAGATAACCACACAAATCTTTAATCCAAGGTACAGTAAGTGAAAGATCGATATACGCTTTGTTTGTAATATAGCAATGAATTGAATTGTGATATGAGTGATATTAGACAAGGGCCAGGCGCACTTACTACTAAAATTGTAAGATTTATGAATAGATATTGGAACAGAAAGGTCAGAGAGTTGTGATCAATGGTGAGAAAACTATGTTGAAAAAGACAGAAAGAGATGAATAGATCTGTGTCCAGTCAAACATCTGGCAAAGATATTTGAACTAATTGAACAGTCTCATGCACACCCGCAATTGAAAATGGCCCGCGGATGAGGGCAATTGTCAATGCTGGGTAAACAGCCTGTACTAGATGATGAACACTCTGACAGTCATAGGAAAAAATAATAAATACCGAGATGCATATATAACAACTGTTAACCACAATAAAGGCCATTGATGCAGCAAGTTGATCAGTGGGGCTAATTGCAAGAGACATCACAATATTCAGAAGCTGAAATCCCAATTAATACCCTCTCATAGACAGATTATCCTCTCAAACACCTGTAACAAAGCATAGAAAACTCCTGCATCTGCCAAGAGAAATAGGATATGCCACAATTTGAATAATTGGCGCTGTTGGCTATCAACATTTGTTTTTAGATATTTCACATTTTTCCTGTCATGGATTTATCCATAGTCATCCATAACGATATCAAAGAAGTGAACAAAATCATACCATAATGTCCAACCAATGAAGGATGTTGCGACAGAGTTGGTCAAGAATGACAAGATGGTATTTGTAATGATTAGAATATTGATGGATACACTGTTAGATTTGATAGCTGCCATGAAGACATCGGGGTCTGAGAAGATTGGCAGATAGACAATTGTGAAACCTATATATTTCATCAGCTTGTGCAGAATACCCATCATAGTTGTTACTACCCACCAAAAGTACAGAGGCATAGTATTACAGAAAGGTACTGTGCCCAACGTCGTTTTTGGAAGACAAGCCATGCACGCCATATGATGAAGGCGTCATTGATGACTGGCTAAGTCAGTTCAGCTCCGGATTGCCAAATTTGCTCTCAAGTTAGAAAACTCACAGGGATAAAGTTGAGCCAGTTCATGGCTACATCCCAACTCCCCAGATGCATATTGACATAATCAAGACGTTGGTAAAGAGGTGCGTTGTTGCCTTGGAAAACTTGATTCTGAACAATTGAAGACCCAATGTGTACTAGCAAAGTTCCGCTAAATGCGAAAATACCCAACCAAATGGCTGCTAGCTGACATTTAGAGTGCCAAGATTTGGCTGGATGCCTGTTTGATATAGTAGATCAGGTTGAGTGCACGCCCTCTTCTCAAAGGCTATCGTACTGGGAGGCAACAATAATTACAATCGGCATCAAGAAGCCTGTGGAGAAGTCAATATCTGGCGTTAGAATCAAAAAAGAAGAAACCATAAAGAAAGGTGACAACTGTTGTTTCAATAATACAGTCCAGAAGTAGACTCTTTCCAAGGTTCTGGATGGCTTTCCGCTCGTCAGGAGTCATAATTTGTGCAGATAGCAGCCAGCCACTGTTTTGTGAGAAGGTAAGGGTCCAGGACATGTCGTTTCTAGCTCATCGAGGTATGTTTTATATCAGGTTTGAATCGATCAACCTTATATGAATGAATGATTGAAACAGACACCCTAGTCACTTGGAACCCATGGGCCAAGTTACGGTGCAAGCAGTAACATATTATGCATCATGATCCATATTTTCATTCCATCAAAGCTCTATGATTGTGTTCTGTGTTTTAAGTGAGCTATAAGCTTTGTAAACAATCAAGCAAAAAAATTGCCATCAGTTGCGGTTCCGTCGGTATTACTTGATTGGGTTTCTGGATATTGATCAGCTACCCTCGCGCTGAGCAGAAGAGATTAGCGCCCCATCATATATGTATGTGTACAACTGAACAGAACACCCGGCCCGGGGCTCCAAGACAGAACAAGAGACCGCCGTTCAGAGGAAAGGCCTCGACTTCTTTCAACATGTTTGCATTCCTGCTGATGAAGGCTTCTGGAAATTGTCATATGTCGAGTTTGAATTTCAAGAGAAAAAAGGAGTCACCCAATGAGGCGTCCCGTAATCCATCCGTCACTGGAACCGACTGATTAGTAATGCCATGATCATAGTCACAGTATAGCATACAAGAATACCTTGGCTGATACCTTAAATCTACGGAACCAGGTCCTGCGATTCTAGTTGGTTCTGTTTCCAGTCAATGTAATTTCCATGTGTAACAACTTGCTATCCTTTGCCATCGGCATAATTCTTTTGTCCGTAGCGTTGAGCCATTGCTGAAGTATAGAATTTATACATGAGTGTCAGATTGTAGATAGCTGCCTATCGGGCCGTTAGCATGGAGATGTACAGGTATACATCCAAGTCACGAAGTTAACCTTGCTATGCCTATGACATCCATGTTTCAACCCGGGTATCTGCGCCAGGTTGTTTAGCAAGTCGCGCCATACATGGAGGCGCGACAAATAAAGGAAGAGGCAGGGTGGCACCCGGATTCGTTCCCCCCCTAAAGTAAGTTTGGAGGAACTTTAATGTACAGAGAATCTCCAGTGCCGAATTGGTTCCGGAGAGTCGGAACGTGATGCCGAGGCTCCATTTTCCTTAGTTGCTCCCTGGATGTCCCTTTCCTGTGAAAAGCTTCAAGGAGATCTGTTATGCAAGTAGACCCCGACGTCTGATATCCATTTAGTGAATCACCTCAAGATAGGAATCAATTGAACTTGCCAGTGTCTAATTTGATCAATGTGTCCTCTGGATAAACATCTTCACCGATTCTCTTGTCTCCCGATTGGATAATCCAATCCTTCTTTTGGATAGAGATTTTCTCAACAGGAATAGACCCATGCATATCTCCATAATAATCAGGCGGATGGCCAAGTATCAAGCGCCACTGACTGAATCCATGCAAAACGTCAGAGATGGAAATCGCTGGATTAACAGTGACGTTAGACCGGCAAGGGATGCTCACGCTTTGACACTACTGAAAATCACAATTATGTCCTTATCCATAAATATCTGGATTGTTCAAGGAATAAGATTGAAATTCAGACACTATATCCAGAACCCGCTGATCATCTTGTAATGTTCTTCTCTGTCGCTAAAGTATAGATATCATGAACATTTGAATCACTTACGTGACACCCAAACCCAATGATCCATCACGAAAAGTGACCTCTGGAGGTATCCTTTTCGAGGCTTGGAATCTTTGCCAAAGTAGCTGTCGACAAGAACACAAGATTAAAACACCATTTCTCGAGTCAAGGATTGATTCTCGGATTAGAGAGTATTTGCAGGGGGGTTTCACTGGAATTTGGCAAGCATCAATTGGAATTAGGCACAAATGATTGACAGTTGATTGACATCGCTTACTTGAATATACCTTTCCAGGATTTGTGACCGTCACAGAGTAGATGTCCAGCCAAGGATAAGTATCTTGAACGTGTCACGTCGTGTCGTGGACTCATCTGTTGCTGCCTTCTGTCTTTTTTTCAATCTGAAGGATAGCTTGAAAAGATGTTCATGTGATGTGTGGGGGGATCTTGTAGCATAGAAGAGGAAAGCTTACAGCACAATGTACACACTATGTTGTCAGTCATGCTCATGCTCACTGTTCACAATAAAGTCACAACACAGTGGTCAAGCAAAGAGTGTGACAACCCCCTTGACATTGGGATCACAGCAATCACACCAAGTATTTTCACTTGGCTAATCTTCAATGGATGTTAAAACTGCTCAAAACCATTTTGCAAATACTCTCTCTATTGTATCCCACAGGCTGCCTTTATATACTATTTCAGTGGCTGTGCTATTCAGCTTTGTTTGGGCAATCAGTTGGAGGACTCAAGGCTTGGATCCAGCCTCTGTAAGGGTGACCTCTGGGAGTTGCGGCTCAATCACACAACTGGCAGAGAGAAATCCAAAGTTATATTAGGAATAATAATCAACAATACAATGGTAACTAATCACCTAGCAGAGAGAAATCCAAAGAGAACAAGTCTAAGGATCCCTGCTGCTTGGTGTGGCACATCAGCAGATGGTGGAGGCATGGGAACAACTGTACAGGTGACCGAAGCTAATCTTAACCTTGGATAACATTTGAACAGGAAATGCAGGAAGTTCCGGGGCTTTCTTGAAAAGGAAATGACCTCCAGAGATCTCTGGAGGTCTAGAGCAAGCCCTGGGGGTCCCGGGAGTGGTGTAGGAGATGGGTTGGGGCATTGTGATGTGCCAAAAATGGAAGTTGAATGGAAGTCCCCTGACATCACTACCTCTATAGTGTGCAGCATCTTGACATGTGGGGTAAAAGAAGTTCCAAATTGCCTGGTCCACTGGTGAGATGGGGTAGATTCCCTAGATGGCCTGGAGTGCATCTGAGTGTCTCCAGTGGAACTCTCTGACCAGTCCCGGCACATGCATGTTCTTCCAAGGCTTCCAGGAGATGTTTTCAATCCCACAACCTTTCCACTTCACCTTGTACTGTAGTTGTCTTCTGAATAGGCAACTGTTCAGAATCTCTTCCACCTTGTACTCCTCATTGTCATTGACCACCACCAGAGATGGAGGAGGCATTGGGCGTTGTCCTGGGAGAGGGTCCTCTGGGGCCAGTATTAGCTTGACCATGTTGAATATTGAGTGAAGCTGTTGCATTCCTACTGGGAGCTGGAGTTGGTAGGCTAGCAGGCCTACCTGTTGTTCCACCATGAAGGGTCCTAGCTGACGGTGCAAGAGCTTCTTTGATAGGCAAGTGATGGTGATGTCAGAGGCATCCAGGTAGACCCAGTCTCTGGGCTGGTACTTGGGCGCTGGGGTTCTTCCACAGTCATAGTACCAGGCCATGTTGTCCTTTGCCTTTGCCAGAGCAGCCTTGGCCTCCTTCTGCACCACCTTCATCCAGTCCACAAATTTGTTCACAGCTTCATTCTCCGAGGGCTGGGCCTGGGGCTCAAAACCCATGCGTGGGTAGTGTCTAGTGTTCAGGAAGAATGTTGACACCTGCATGGCTGCATGAATGTGGTTGTTGTACTGGAACTCGGCATCTGGAAGCAGCTCATCCCAGTCATCCTGCCGCTCATTGCAGAAGAGGCAGAGGTACTGCTTAAGCTCCTGGTTCATGCATTCTGTCTGGCTGTTGGACTGTGGATGATAGGCAGTGGAGGTGTGGAGCTTCATGTTGAGGAGTCAGTAGAGTTCCCAGGTGAACTCTGCTACAAACTGTAGGCCCTGGTCCAACACGTAGGCATCTGAGAGGCCATGGAGCTTCCAGACATTCTTCCAGTACAGGTTTGCAGCACCCATGGCAGAGCAGGTGGTGTGAGTGGGGATGAAGTGCACTCACTTGCCACAAAGGTCCACTACTACCATGATGGCACCATAGCCTGAGCATCAGGGACTTCTACAATGAAGTCCACGGAGGCTACGCTCCATTGTTCTGATAGGACTGGTAGCAGGTGGAGTTGCCTAGTGGGGAGGCAGCACTGAGGCTTGGTCCAGAGGCAAAGGTTGCATGTGCTAGTGTAGGATCCAATGTACCAGGACATCTGGGGCCACCAGTAGTTCCAGGACACCAGCTCCAACATCTTCCATCAGCCAGAATGTCTGGCTATGCATGAGTTGCGATGCTGCTCAACAATTCTCTAGCAGAGCTCCAGGACATTGGGCATGTAGATGCGGTCCTGGAAGGTCAGGAGCTCATTCTGGAGGGCCAATTTATCTGTGTGGACTGACATAGCTCCTGTAGTGGGTCTCAACTTCAGAGCCATGGACACCTAAGCGACAATATCCTCATGGTGGCCATCCTGGTTTCTATGCTGGATGTTCCAAAGGATATTGACCTCTGCTCCCTGGACCACCAAGCCCTCCATGGCCCAGATGGCAAACAACTCCAGCCAGAGGAGCACAATGTTGCTGTTGTCATCCCTGCTGATGCCATGGTCTGCTCTCCAGGACAGTGCATCGGGTTTTCCCATACTCCTGCCAGGCTTGTGGTGCAGCAAGAAGTCAAAGTTGGCTAAGTACAGAGACCACCAGGCCTGTCAACAGTTGAGCTTCTTAGCTGTTTGGAAGTACTTGAGGTTCTTGTGATTGGTCCAAACCTCAAACTTATGCCAGGAACCCTCCAGGAAGTGCTGCTATTCTTCAAAGGCCTGGATGATGATCAGCATCTCCTTGTTGTGGATCTTGTAGTTGCACTCTACTGCGTTCAAGCTCTTAGAGTAGAAGGCTACCAGATGCCACTTTCCATCATCCCAGGACTGTTGCAACAAGACAGCCCTGGTGGCAAAGTTGGAGCTGTCTGCTTCCACCCAGAAGGGAGAATTGTCATTCAGAAAGAGGAGAACAGGCCCAGAGGTGACTGCTTGATTGAGAGGGTCAAAGGCAGTCTGCTTCAGGGCTCCCAGCTCCAGGTGGCATCCTTTGCAGTGAGGTCAAATAAAGGGCATGCATGATGGGAGAAGTCCTGGATGAGCCTCCGGTAGAAGTTGGTGAATCCTAGGAAGGCCTGCACCTCCTTCTTGTTCTTGGGCTCTGGCCACTCAGCCACACCTGCCACCTTCACTGAGTCCACTCCATGGCTCCATGCAAGATGATTAGCCCCAGATACTTGATGCTCAAACTCGCACTTCTCTGATTTGAGGTAGAGTTGGTGCTGGCGGAGACATTGCAAGACAATGTGCATGACCTGGTGGTGCTCCTCAAGCATCTTAGTGTAGATGAGGATGTTGTCAAGGTATACACACACTACACCTTCTGCAATGATGTCCTGGAAGATGTTGTCCATTATTGTCTGGAAAGTGGTCGGACTGTTGGTGAGTCCAAAGAACATGACAAGTGGTTCAAACAGCCCTCAATTGTTCTGGAAGGCAGCCTTCCACTTGTCTCCTTCCTGAATGTGCACATTGTTGTAGCCCCACCAGACATCCAGTTTGGTGAAGTACTGTGCCCCCTGGAGGTTATTGATGAGCTCAGAGATGAGGGGGAGGGGGTAGCAATTCTTCACCATCATGGCCATTAAGAACTCAGTAGTCCTAAACCAGCCAGGGCAGACCATCCTTCTTTTTGATGAAGAAGACCAAAGAAGCCATTGGTGACTTGGACAGGCAGATGTGACCAGAGTCCAGGTTCTCCTGAAAGAAGGCATTGAGCTCGTCCTGCTCCTTAGGTGCTAATGAGTAGACCTTACAGCTGGAGAGTTTGGAGTCTGGCATCAGTTCAATGGCATGGTCCCACTGGGTGAGTCCAGGCTTCATCCTAAGGAGCTGAGGCATCTGGAGGAGTGTCTGGATTAGTGAGCTGAGACACAGAGTTATACAGGTGTTTAAGCCTGGCGGAGAAGCAACAAATAGGGGCCTAAAGAGTCCTAGCAGACTATGAGGGGCTTCCAGATCAGAGTTAGAAGACTTGTTCTGCTGTAAGGGCAACCTCCAGGAGTTGTGGCTCAATCACACAACTAGCAGAGGGAAATCTGAAGTTATATCAGGCATGATAATCAATGATACAATGGTAACTAATCACCTAGCAGAGGAAAATCTGAAGAGAACAAGTCTAAGGATTCTCCGCTGCTCAGTGCGGCACATCAGTGGGTGGCAGAGGCATGGGAACAACTGTAGAACCTTGGATAACATTTGAACAGGGAGTGTGGGAAGTTCCAGGGCTTTCTCAAAAAGGAAATGACCTCCAGAGATCTCCAGAGGTCTAGAGCAAGCCTTGGGGGTCCCAGGAAGTGGTGTAGAAGGTGGGTTGGGGTGTTGTGATGTGCCAAAAATGGAAGTTGAATGGAAGTCCCCTGACAATGAGTAGAGATGAGAGATACAAGAAAATACCAGATGAGTACAAAACAAGATGAAAATGAAATAGAGTCAAAACTGGGAAACCAAAACATGAAACACAAGATGAGCAAACAGAAATATAGATAGAAAAGACAGCAATATCAAGACTAGTGTACCAGATCTACACTACAACTTATATATAGGAGATAGTAGATAGGCCCCTGGGGCACAGGTCTGGGCTCCAGTGATGAGTTGTGGTGCTGGGGCTTGCAATGAAGCCCAGGGATTGTGTAAGGCAGTGGCAGGTGTCAATGTAGATCATGCAGCATAAAGAAAGCTTCCAAAAGAAGGGCCTTGCTTTGGAAGCATGGGAGGCATAGAATGTTGAGGAGGCAAAGAGGCAAGCAGGGAGGGGCATGGAGCACAGAGGTCAGACCAGGAGTGATGCATGGTTGTGATGCATGATGGGTACTTGGTGGGAGCCAGGGGAAGCCTCAGCACAAGTCAAGAGAAGCGCTGAAGGTTTCCAGAGCAGGTGCTGATGTGGTGGCTGTGGGTGGGAAAGCGCTGAAGATTTTTGAGGCCAACACTGATGTAGCAGTTGCAGGCAATGATGGCTGGGAAGTGTCAAGGGTGGTGGTGGCTGGTGGTGGTGATGGACAGTGATGGCTGAGAGGCTGCCAGGGGTGGCAGTAGTGGTTACTAAGAGGGTCAGTTGTATAGCAGGCCAGGTTCAGGGCATTGTAAAGCTGGTTTAGGAAGGTGAGAGTCCAGGATCAGGGCTGGGTACCAGAGGTGGGCAGTGGATCATGACAGCCACCTTTGGCACCCATCACTGCCTATCACTGCTACATTAGCACCAATCCACTGCCACCCTTGACACCCCCCTTGGCCATCACTACCCATTGATGACACATTAGCACCAGCCCTAGCAACCTCCAGTGCTTTTCTTGGCCCATACTAAGACTTCCCTGACTCCCTACTGAGCTCCCATCACACATCACAACCAATGCATCACTCCCAGTCCAACCTCCATGCACTATGCCTGCTTGACTCCTTGCCTCCTCACTATTCAATACCTTCTGCTCACCAATACTCTCAAAGCAACATCCTTCCTTTCAGAGCTTCCTTTGCACTACACAACCCACACTGACATCTGTTATAGTCTTGCATGATCCTTGGGCTTCACTTGGAGCCTCAGCACCATGACTTGTCATTGGAGCCCAGACCTATGCCCTGGAGCCTACCTACCTACTATCATATATAAGTTGTAGCATAGCCTGTGGTACAGTAGTCTTGATATTGTCCATAGTCTTGTATCTCTGTCTCTGTTTTGATTTGTGTTTTGTGTTTTGGTTCTCCAGTCCCAACTTTGTCTATTTCATCTCATATTGACTTGATTCATTCCCTACTCATCTTGTATTGTCTTGTTACTCTTATCTCTACTCAACTCATATTTCCTTTCTGATTCTATTCTCTGCTTCCATCTCCTTTCTCTCTGCCTCAAACTTCTAAGTTCTTCTTTGTCTTATCTAGTCTTCATTTTCCTTCCACTCTTCCTCTGTTTCTTGCCTCAACTCTTTTCTATTCTGGCTTAGCTAGAGCCTTGCACCCATATCTCCAATTCTGAGACTTGCTAAGCCCCTGCTACTCACCTTGATCTCTAGATTTCCAGCCCCAGGACTTGTTACCAGCCTCAATGCTTGTCTTCCAACCCTCCTTTACACTCCTGACACCTGCCCTCACACTCTTTGCCCTGGATGTGACTGGTGCCCTCCCACCTATTGTCTACTCACATCTCTGACCCCACCTCTTGGTCTCTCATGCCCCATGCTCATTGAGAGTACTCATCATGTGCATGGACATTGTGTTTGCCATATAAGGAATTGCCCAGTGGTTTGAGCCTCCGTGGTCAGTGGAACCTGACACTACCCTTGTAAGGTTCTGGAGGTTGCAGCACAATCACACAACTGGCAGAGGAGAATCCAAAGATTATATTAGAAATGGTAACAACAATACAGTAGTAACTGATCACATGGCAGAGAGAAATCCAAAGAGAACAAGTTCAAGGATTCCTGCTACCTAGCACAGCCCATCAGTGGGTGATAGAAGTGTGAGAACAACTTTACAGGAGGACTGGAGCTAACTACCTCTGACAATGCTCAAACAGAAAGTGTGGGAGGTTCTGAAGGTTTCCTAAAAGGGAAATGAACTTTTGGGATCTCCAAAAGTCTAAAGCAAGCCTAAAGAGTCTCAAAGAACAGTGCAAAGGGACAGAGTGAAGTGTGGAGGAGCAGAGAACCTCTAATGATGCCCAAATAAAGAGTGTAGGATATTTTGGAGGTTGCCTAAAAAGGTAATGACCTTTGGGGATCTTTGAAGGTCTAAAGCAAGCCCTAGAGGCCTTGGGAAATGGCATAAAGAGACAGGGTGAGAAGTTAATGTGCTTGTAAAGTTCAAGGATCCTTCAAGATAAAACCTTAGGCCATTCAAACCACATATTCTTAGCTCATTTTGGGCCTTCTTCTATGGGAGCAGCCACCCAGCATTTCTGGCCACCTGTACCTGAGCTTGTCCCCCTTGATGCTCCTGACATCATTGATATAGCTCTACTTGCCCCCAATCCAGGCACCCTATTGAGTGCAACCTTGGCAGAGTTTCACCTCAGACTGTGAATGCTCCTGAGCCTGCCCTTCTTTCAAATGAACATGGGCATGGAAATATCATGCTTCCCTAGCAAATTGATTAATGACATTATGATACATATACTCACTCACGGCCTTTATGGTTCTGAGCTTGTCATATGTGTACAATTGTTATAGGGCATCCAACAGAATATTCTCCACACTAGGGATGTATTGTTGAATTCCAATTTGGGCATCTTCATCCAGCAGGCTTGTTTTCCATAGAGGTTCTTTTAGTTCATCAGGTGGATCAAACCCTTATGATTTATATACTATTTGAAATTCACTCTCTGCGATATATTGCAATAATGCAGCATAGTTTCCACCCTGGTCAACATCTCTATTTCATAAATGAACAAGGTGTTTTCAGAGTTGAGATTTGTTGAGAAGAACACAGCAATGTGTGCCTTTCTCCAATCATGCCCTTGACTGACTATGTCAGCAATGCCTGCTGTTTGCCACTACATTTATGGGCTTGGCATCTAGACTGTAAATCAAGAGTCAGTAGTGGTGGTTTCAGCATTGCTCTGCCAGTTGCTGTCATGACCTGCCCACCTACCTTCAGTCCTAAGCCTTGGCCTAGAACTTCACCTCCTCAACTGGCTTCCACTCAGCCCCAGGAAATGCACTGCCCAGCCCACTACCTGCTCAGCCATCACTGCCACCCCTAACATCCTCCTTAGTCATCACTGCCATCATCATCACTGAATTTTCATCATGCATTACAACCTGCACATCACCCATCATTACTTGCATCATTCCTCTGCCCATAGCCTGCCCATCATTCCATCTCCCCTGCACAACTTGCTGCCCTGATGTCCTTCCATGAACCCTCTCTGCTCATGCTCTCAAAGCAACACCCCTTCTTTTGGGAGTCTCCTTTATGCTGCACAATCACTGTTGGCATCTATGCTAGCCTTGCAGACCCTCAGACCATACTTGAAACTCTAGCACCACAACTTGTCATTGGGGCTAGAACCTGTAGCCTGAAGCCTATCTGCCATCAGTATACAAGTAGTAGAGTAGCATTTAGTACAGTAGTCTTAATATGGCCCACATCCGTCTCTAATTTTTTATGTTTTATTTTGCTTCTGTTTTGTCTTGTTTTAGTCATCTCTATTTTGTTTTGTACTTCATCTCATATTGCTTCATTCTCTCTTGTCTATACTTGGCTTGTATCTCTCATCTCAATTTAATCTCTTTTTTCAACTCTCTCATTTTGCTTCATCTCTCTAAGTCTCTCTCCAGTTTTCTCTCTCTCTTGTCTCAATTCTGACCTTCTATTCCACTCTTCCTTTGTTTTCTCACCTCAACTCTTCATCATCTCAGCTCAGCTAACCTCCACACCCTCTATCAATAACCCTAGGACTCATCTGCTTCTGCCACTTGCTTTAGCAACTTGCTACCTTGACTCACCATCCCTGAAACTCATCCACAGCTCTAGCATTCATGCTTTGCTTCCTTGTGCACTCCTGGCACTCATTTCTTAGGTGTCTCACCTTTGAATGTAACCAGGCTCCTCACCTTCAGTTTTGTTGCCTCCTTGGCTCTGTTCTCTGATTTTCTATGGCCTAAGCTTGTCTAGGGTACTTGTTGTGCACATGATACATCACATCCCCCTAGTAAGGACTTGCTCAGTGATCTGAGCCCCTGCAGTCAGCAGAACCTGGCAGCTGCTTTATATCCTTAAAAATGCATTGATAAGTGTAGTTCCACCAGAATGAGACAGTCTCCTCAGTCAAACTATGTAAGACCCCCATGAAAATGCAGAATTGGTTGATGTCATTGGCCAGGTAGCTAGCAGCATCCAAGAAGCTGTGCAGTAAGTCCCAGTTTGTGGAGGTCTTTCACTTCATTAATGTATCTACGTTATTGGGGTCTATATAAATGCTGTAATCATCAGGGACTATACTACAACTTATATACAATGGTAGGTAGTGGGCTCTAGAGCACAGGTCTGGACCCTGGTAACAAGTCGCAGCACCAGGACTTGCAATGAAGCCTGGGGATCATGCAAGGTGGCAGCAAATGTCAATGTAGGCCATGCAGCGCAAAAGAAGCTTTCAAAGGAAAGGCCTTGCTTTGGGAGCATAGGAAGCATGGAATGTTGAGGAGGCAAGGAGGCAAGCAGAGAGGGAGCATGGAGCATGGAGGTCAGACCAGAGGTGATGCATCAGTCATGATGCATGATGAGAGCTCAGTTGAGGCCAGAGAAGGCCTTGGCATGGGCCAAGGAAAGCATCAGAGATTGCTGGGACTGGCACTGAAGTGGCATCTGTGGACGATGATGGCTGAGGAAGTGCCAAAGGTGGTGGTGGTTGGTGGTGGTGATGGGCAGTGATGGCTGAAGACTGCCAGGGGTGGCAGTGGTGGTGTTGAAGATGGACTTACACAACTGAGACTCCAAAACTATGTCATATATTGGCTTATGCAATCTTTCCTCTTTATGGTTACCTCTCGTATATTTTCATCATCTTGGCCCAGGTGGCTAAGACAATTAGTGTTTGCCAGCCTTTGCAGTAAACCTTATTTTGTTTTACCTACTTATTTTTCGTACACAGAAAAACACTCTCAGTCATACAAACATTCTTAGTGTGACTGAGGGTGAGTATCTTACTACTTCACCTACTTACATCTTACTAATTCACATCCTGTAGATTGAACTATTGTATTTGTCTACAGGTAATATCAGTCATACAAACATTCTTAGTGTGACTGAGGACTAAACTATTGTATTCATCTACAGGTGGTTGCCAAGGGGTTGGTTGTGTAGTACTCTGAGCCTGGGATATTGTAAAGATGATTTGGGCAGGTGGAAGTCCTGGGGCTGGGGCTGAGTACTGGAGGTAGGTGGCAGGTCATGACATCAATCAGTTGTATGCTATTTATTACATGATCACTGATAGCTTGGCTCCTGTAATATGAAGTGCTGTCAAAATTAAGGAAGGAATGAGTAGGCTGCTTTGTCCAGTTGCCTCCTTTACTTTTGTCAGTGCCATCCATTCTCCTTTTGTTGGCACTGTGTCTGTCAGATCTTTCAGGCTTATTTTTTCTGCATACATTCTCAGTCTGCCTATGGTGCTCTATTTTTGGCAGGGTTGAGCCCAGCAACGTGCTGATTTGTCAGTAGATAGTGAAAATAGAATTTAACACATTTTCTACATACATATATGATACGTCGCAAGGCTCTAAAGACTGCAGCAGCTCATGCTTGTGAAGGACGAGCCAAACAAAGAGAAGTTCAAAAGGATATCTCGATATCAGACAGCTCTGATCAAGAGATTGTGGTTGGCTTGGCAGACACACCTATCAATGATGAATGTACAGCCTGGACTGGGGGAGTGAATCATGAGGAATCAGAGGAGGAATTAGAGGATGGGAACTGGAATAACACTGACAATGACATAGAATCAGAAGATGAAGAACTTGAGCAACTGGAGAGAGAAGAGCTAGTGAAAGGACTCAAAAAAAAGTGGGAATGCTTACAGAAGGAGATGGAAGGCTTTAAAAAAGGCTCACTGTATTCTCAGCTGTCCCAACCGAAGACACAGAAGGATTGGAAGAAGGCCAAGGCAAACTGGAAACTCAGTTACAATGGGCTGTCAAAGCGTTCAGAGCACAGGACTGCACAGCAACTGCGTGAAAAAGAAGAAAAGGATAAAGTCACACATGAAAGGTCAGCAATACTGCTTTAACATGAGACAAAGTGATATCTTACCATTTCACAGTGAACAGGCAAACAAATTTTGAGGCTTCTTTAATATCAAAACTTCAGATACCTTTATTGCCAAGAAAGAGTCACTTCCACAAGGAGCAGCACCAGAAATTTGAGAACAAAGTCTTGATGATGAGGATGGGATCTGCCAAGGATATCTATCAGATCTCCCAATAGATTCAGAGTATGAGTCCAATGACGATGGAGACAACAACTCACAGAGAGAGCCCATGAGTACCTTGGTTCTCAATCAACCTTTGAGCTCCACCAATGTCATCCCACCTCCCAAACTCAAACGATGCAAGTTAGATGTCCCAGCACGTCAAGCACGTGAGATTGCAAAGGAGAGTCATCTTAAGATGTTGATGGCTGCTCTGCATGACATTGAGAAGCTTATCACATCAAAGAAGACTCAGTTTGCTGCAGGATCAAATGGATTACAGGCTTACCACGCACATTCCATTCAAAGTTGTCTTTATATAGTTGTAAATAATAGGCACTGCTTGATGGAAGCATTGGAAAGGGTTGCTGAGAGCCAAGGATTTGCTGTGGAATGGGAAGGAAGAATGGTTTGTCAATGGATTGCAAGCTGGGTCAAAACTCGTGAGCTTTCAAAGTCAGATTGTGGTTGCCACACAAAGGTCTATTCTTTACTTGATGATCCAGATGTGGAGAATGAACTGTGATCATATCTGCGAAGCAACAAGTGGTCAACAAACCCTCAAAAGCTTACAGAATTTACCAAAAACAAACTTCCTCCAGGCAAGGCAAAGAAGTATCTTCATCATATTGTTGAGGAAGAGATGCCCACTGGTTTATGCAAGTATCTCAAGGTTGAACTCTTTCTGTGGATCCAAATGAAAGTGACAAAAGGGATTTTCCTCCGAACAGCATGCCAGTGGCTCCATAAGGAAGGTTTTCAGTATAATGCACACAAGAAAGTCTTATATTATGATGGACATGAATGAGAAGATGTTGTGGAGTACCAACAAAGAGTGTTCCTTCCCAAGATGGCAGAATACGAGAGTCAGCTTGTTAAGTTTGTTATGGGAGATGTCAACAAGGAGGTTGAGCTTAATCTTGCTCAAGGAGAAAATCCTATTGTTCTTGTTGCCCATGATGAAATGACAGCACAGGCAAATGATTGTCAGGTTCCGCTGACCACGGGGGCCCAGTCCACTGGGCGAGTACCTTACATGGTGATCACTGTGTCCACAAATGCAGAGTACCGGTGGAGCACAAGGCGTAGGAGACCAAAGCGGGGTGGGGGAGGTGTGTAGGGCAATGCCAGTAGCGCTGGAGGAGGGGGCAAGTGCCAGTGTAGGGGAAGGATGAGTGCCAGGGGGTAGTCGTGAGTCTCAGGAATACAGAGGGGTGGAACAAGTGAGCGCTGGTGCACAAGCAAGTCCTGGGGTTCAAGAGATGACAAGCGCAGAGACTTAGCGAGTCCCAGGGATGGAAATGGAGGTGCAGAGATTAAGTGAACCAAAAGGGGAAAGGGTCAAGATAAGATAAGGGGAAAGGAAACAGAACAAGTCGAGATTGGGAACCAGAGACAGAAAAGATGGGGGAACTTAGGATTGATAGAGAGACAAGGAGCAAAGCAGAGTGAGATTAGAGTAGAAGACAAATAGAGACAATGAAAGGAGACGATATGAAACGAGTACGACAAAAAACAAAGCGAAGTGAAAATAACAAGACCAGAACGCACGAGAATACGAGACAGAGACAAAACACAACAAAATAGTATGGGAGTTATGGTAATATCAAGACTAGAGTACTACTTACTACTCTACAACTTATATACTACGCAGTAGGTAGGCCCTGGGGCTCAGGCCTGGATTCTAGCAGCAGGTCACGGTGCCGGGGCTTGGGGTGAGACCCAGAGGCCATGCAGGATGGGGTGGGGGTTGAGACATGTCACGCAGTGTGGAGGTCTTGCACTGGGAACGCAGAGACACATGGTGGTGGGGTGGTGAGGAGGGGAGCAGGAGCGAGGCGTGGCATGCGGAGGTCAGGTTGGTGGTGATGCATGATCGTGATGCATGATGGGGGTCTCAGCATGGGCCAGGGGTGTTGGGTGTTGCCAATGCCAGCTCTGATGTGGCGGTTATGGGTGGTGTGATAGCTGAGGCCAGCGCTGATGTGGCAGTCATGGTAGTGATGGCCGAGGGAGTGCCAGGGGTGGTGGTGGCTGGTGGTGGTGACGGGTGGTGATGGCCAGAGGCTGACAAGGGGGTTGGCTGGGTAGCGATCTGGGTCCAGGGTGGTCGTAGGGGTCGTTTTAGGGAGGGTTGGAGTCCCAGGGTTGGGGCTAAGTCCCGGGGGTTGGTAGCAGGTTGTGACAATGATGACCAGAAGATGTCATGGGTATGGAAGGGTGAACAGCCATTGAAAAAGAAGGGAGTTGGACGTGGGTTGCATCAGTCAGATGTCATCTGCTCAACAAAAGGATGGTTGAAGAAGCAAGTGTCACACTTGAATATGGAAAAAATTATGACGGATATTGGAATGGAGAACTCTTTGTGAAACAAGTGTGTATTCCACCACATAATTAATATCTACTGACATTCTGTTCAGTTGAAAGAGAAAATTATTCTGGCCTTTGAGCATGCACATCCACCTGGTTACAAGGCACTATTTCTCATTGACAATTCTCAAGGCCATTCAGCATATTCAGAAGATGCTCTTCTTGTGTCTCAGATGAATATGCGACCAGGTGGGCAGCAGGCAAAGATGTGTAATGGCTGCTTTATCAAAGATGGTGAGAGAGTCACACAAAAAATGTGCTTTCCATCAGACCATGCAGAGCATCTAGGTGAGCCCCAAGGTATGCAACAAGTTCTGAAGGAGCGTGGACTGTGGCAATCAGGCTTAATTATGAAATGTGAGTCCTGGAAGGATAATAATGGAAAGGCAGTCAGATGTCCAAGTGAAGCCACTGATTGTTGCACCAAATGAATCCTTCAGAATCAGCCAGACTTCATGGAGCAGATGTCTCTCGTTCAAGAGACTATTAAAGCTGCTGGGCATTTCTGCATCTTTTTGCCAAAATTCCATTGTGAACTCAACTTCATTGAGTTCTTCTGGTGTGCTGTCAAGAGACATCTCCATGTTCACTGTAATTACACATTCACAACATTACAAGAAAATATGCCAAAGGCATTGGAATTAGTATCCATATCAACTATCCAAAAATGGGAGCATCAAATGAAGAGGTGGATGGAAGCATACAGGGGAGGTCTGGGAGCAAAGGAAGCACAAATTCAAGTTTGAAAATTCAGTTCAGTATGGTATACATCACATAGAAGGATTCCAGAGAGAGTTGCAGCGGCTCTCAATGTATAGATTACTATATATGGTAGGACCCTTATTACCATATATG
>JAGGAQ010000305.1:0-22979 GCA_017657225.1 Termitomyces sp. T69sscA | reverse complement strand
CAATGCATTACTGATGCATTATTCTCAGTGAACAGGCAGCAGCAAAACATACAAAGCAATGAGTAATGCAAGAGTAAGTTATGCATTACAATGGGAAAGAATCTGGTTGAACAGGCAGCAGCAAAACAGGCAGCAGCAAAACATACAAAGCAATGAGTAATGCAAGAGTAAGTCATGCACTACAATGGGAAAGAATCTGGTTGAACAGGCAGCAGCAAAACATACAAAGATGTAAACCACAATGCATTAGTGATGCAAAACATACAAAGCAATGAGTAATGCAAGAGTAACTTATGCATTACGATGGGGAAGAATCCGGTTGAACAGAAAGCAGCAAAATGTACAAAGTGATGAGTAATGCAAGAGTGAGTTGTGCATTATGATACATTACAAAGGGGAAACATCTGGTTTTGAACAGGCAGCAGCAGTACGTACAAGGTGATGAGTAATGCAAGAGTAAGTTATGCAAGAGTAAGTTATGCATTATGATGGGGAAGAATCCAGTTGAACGAGTAATGCAAGAGTAACTCGTAGTTGTGCATTATGATGGGGAAGAATCCAGTTGAACGAGTAATGCAAGAGTAACTTGTGCATTATGATGCATTATGATGGGGAAGATAGATGATGAATCCAGTTGATCATGCAGCAGCAGGTACAAAGCGATAAGTAATGCAAGAGTAAGTTATGCATTATGATGGGGAAGAATCCAGTTGAACAGGCAGCAGCAGTACGTACAAAGTGATGAGTAATGCAAGAGTAAGTTATGCAAGAGTAAGTTATGCATTATGATGGGGAAGAATCCAGTTGAACGAGTAATGCAAGAGTAACACAAAGTGACAAGTAATGCAAGAGTAAGTTATGCAAGAGTAAGTTATGCATTATGAAGTTATGCATTATGATGGGGAAGAATCCAGTTGAATGAGTAATGCAAGAGTAACTCATGCATTATGATGCATTATGATGGGGAAGATAGATGATGCATGAATTGAACAGGTAGCATAAATTGAATAGGCAGCAGCAATGACGAGTAATGCAAGAGTAACATGCTAGGGGTAAATAATGCACAGGTGATGCACAACTAAATACGTGGCTCTAACATCTTCAAGTTACAGAGTAAATTGCATTACCATTCACCTATAACTCTACTATATATTGCATTAAGATGTCGGGGACAGGTGGCGGGGCGTGCCTGGGTGCACGAGCACCGCGTCCCATTCCAACACGCGCAGGTCGCCGAAGGCATGCTCGACGGTCTCGAGGGACGCAGCGGCCGCGTGGATCGAGTTGGCAGGGCGTTACACGGCTGGGCCGCTGCTGCTAGGCGCGTGGGGGTTATGCCTGGGGTTCCGGCTGTGGCTGGACGGGCGCAAGCGGGGCTTAGGACGGCTGTTAGGGACGGGGTACGGAGACGCGTGTGCTTGCGGGGGCGGAGCGGCCTGTAGACGTGAGCTGGTTTAATGAGAGTGACAAAGAAAACATGCACGAGGACGGCAGGACCGTGCATGCTTCGATGTGGAGACACAGTGGCCTCATCCAACGCCAGATCTTTGCGCCTGAGGTGCGGAAGATGATACATGGGTTCGCTTCTTGGATGGGCGGGATGAGTTTGGGGGGCAGGCCGTGTTACCGTCAGCGGGGCCATTGGGAAGGGAGAGATGCACCAATGCCCATTGAGTAGACTGCGCAAAGTCAGGCAACAATCAGAACAAAGATGGACCATTGGAGAGCTGGATGGTGGATGCGGCACCCCTACATGACTACATCATTGATGTACAACCTGTCATTCAACCCAGGTCCATAGGCCGAGAATATGCACGATACGTCGTCGAATGATGACAAACTCTGCACCACCCAGAGTGAGCTTTCCCAGAGTAAGAATAGCCTTACTCGATAGTGCTCCAGGATCCAATATGGTGCTCCATGATATTGTGGAGGTCGTTAGAGACGTAGAGGACGTAAGAACGGACTCCGATGGTTGGATCGTCAATTGAGGTCATGATTACTTATGCTCATGTGATGATAGTTATCGGCAAAACACCGAAAACCATTTTGTCTTTTATTTTTCTCTCTCCTTGATGCCGAGGTTGTTGTAGTCTAAAGTCAGTCTCTCAAGTTACAAACGCACTCAAAAAATACACGAGTTTCCGCACAGTCGTAGTCCAGATATGCGTTTGTTGGAACGTACTTTCCATCTTCAAAATAAATCTTCTGGCGCACGTAAAAGGCTGAAAGGGAATCAACAGAATCCATTTTCCCCTTTGGAATGAGATTCAATACATATACGACCATTAGTTGCTTCAAAAGACAATCAACTGATTGACGACTTTCCCATTGGTGCTCAATTGGTACTTCTCCAGCAGTTATGGAGCAAAAACTGGTATATGTAGCTCAATACTTGGTCTACTCAATTTTTTTTCTCGCTTGGTGGGAGGAAAACCTATTGTAGTGCTAACAGAATGATCTTTCACCAATCCTCGCTGATAAGGCATACGAATACGGGACATGAGACGCACAGTAAAAGAGAATGAAGTTAAATAGAGTTAAATAAAAATGACATGTCATAAGACCATGAAACGCATGAACTTTGGAAAGATCATTACTATTTAACCGTGTGCCGCTTTCAGTGTATGGCCTTGATAATAGAAAAAGAACTATGAGTCAACTGAATATTATGACGAGAATGGAGTTTCAATGTACTCGAAAAGCTTAATTCTTTTGGGCAGAAATCTCTTCGATCCGATCCCGAACCACAAACATCTTTCGAACTTGGATACGAGAGTTAAGACTGTGCATGTATGGTCATCAGTGGAATTTCCTTATCAGAGCAAACATAGTTGTTGACCCACGTTACCTATAGTAAATACGACCAATTTCAATCAATATTCAAATCATTTGTCAGTGACTATGATTACCAGCATTGAGTTGACATATGCTACATTGGATAAAAGATAAACAGGAAGAACATGTAGAGCATCGTACGTACTTTTTCCACTGATCATGATTAAAGCTAAAACCATTACCGTCATCAACATCAATGTATCGTCAAAGTTCAACCCTGACACACCAGTGTAAAGGTTGCTTGTGGGGGAAGCGATGTAGTACTGGAGTAGGCAGATGTTCTTAGCCACTGATAAATCTGGAGTCTGCATTCAGTACCACTTACAGCCATCAGTGTTGAGAGTGCAATAATGCTTGTCAGCACTCCATTGCTGATACTGTATACTCATTAGGGAATGCACTGGAACAGGTGAGTTAAAAAGACTTGCCTGAAGATCGTCAGATGGTTGATGGTCTTTTTAGTCCTAAGGGCCAATGATGTATATAAATTTTTCACACAAGTCAGAGAACAGAGCTCACTTTTCAAATCCGACAGGCATCTTGTTCAGGAAGTACACAAGAGATGCACTGATGGTCAGATCGCAGACGATGGTCATTACCAAACTGACCAAGATAGAGTCCTTCCTCCGACATTAAGTCAGCACCACCCAAAAAATCAGAAAGCGAAAAGACCTACACGAGGTAGTTGCTTCCTAACGACATTAACTGAAGGATGGCCAAATCTAACAGAAGGCCTGAGCATTTTCAATGAATTGGAATGAATACACACGAACTGCAGATATACTTCCACTGAGGCAACAATTCATATGTTTGAATTCAAAAGCTTGAAATTAATGCAAGTCACCTTACCAAGTCCAGCACCTGTCAGTAGTTGAGATGCCATAGAATTAGGTACCCCCAAAAAACAATTTACCAGTTTGAACAAGAGAAGTGGCCAGCTACAAGGCACTGATTAACATGTCAAACATGGAGACATATACTACACATACTATGAACAAAACAAGAGGCTTTTGCCATTGATGTTGGACGCTAACTATTATTAGGCAAGTAAGCCATGAAACATCGCATTACTCATATTGTACGCACGGCAATATACTCTCCACGCATAGAAACTAAAGAGATTGTACAGCTTTCAGATTAGGAGATTAAACTACGAAGTCAAGCACACCTTTGGACTGTTGATTGGATGGTGAACTACAATATCACAGATAGTAAGTAAGAGACGGTATCAAAGACTTTATAACAACACACTGTTACTATGCCAAAAATCTGTTAACAGTATCAACATTATGTTTGATTTGAGTGAAACAAGCCTCCTACTGCAGATCCCCTAAGAATATATGGTCAAAAAGTTGTACGTTATCAATGGTATTGAACTGACAATGTAAAGAAAAGCAAGGTGAATGTTTTCTCAGGTATCTTGCCCACAATGTAGTCGTGGTGCACTATATCTATTAGGCAAGCCGCATGAGCACCCTCCATGATGCTTATGCGATTCCAAATTCAGAATCAAAAGTATATAGATTCAGCATGTCAGTGCTCACAAAAGGAACACGACCTGCAATCACCCGAATGGTCATGAGTGATGTGATATAAAACAGAGGAAGGTGACGCACTACTGCTTTCATAAATATATGATCGCCAGGATATGTTCGGAAGTAATGCACCATTTGTGAGCATGTGATTCCGAACAACCTGTGCGGTAGTCAGACGAAAGAAAGAGTAGTAGTAATGGCCATACGCAAAGCTGGCCATTGAGCCTAGATATCCAAAACGTGAGGGAGGCTGAACTGCTCGATTAAAGAGTACATGCCTGCGAGAAATGGCCCCACAACACTTCCGATGTTCAACATGAGTGGTTAGTTTGATCATTTCCACAGCACGGGGGATGTCATTTTAACCTCTTGGACCGCACATAAGCTTACCAGTGTGGGCTCCTTTGATCTGATCTTTTGTGACAAGGAAAACATAACGGATCAAGTTTTTGTTTGACACTCATGTGGCAGTGTCTCCATGATGGTCAATCTTCTTATGTATCACTTGGCGATCCTGTATCGAACTTCATTGTCTTCTGAGCTACGTTTTCCCAGATTCTTCATATGCTGGGTATGTTGAACTTTAACATCCAAGAAATGGGGCATATCGTCGGACCTGACCAATCACCCTATGATTAATTTTGGTTCGATTATTGTCCGGCTAGCCTGCTCCACTCATCCATCGCTTCAATTCCGATGTGATCCTTTTGCGCCTGGCTCTGCTGTATCCGAACTTTGTCAGTCTCTTGCCGGCGAAAAGTGGAACATCGTAACCCATTAGAGGTCGCCCTTGCCACCCTCAGCGTATGGGCTATTTTTGACATCTGAAACGCCAACATGTTTATCAACAATCATCAGTGTGAAAAGAATCCATATGCACAGCGTGACACGAGGTCGGTCTCCTGGAAAGCGCTGACAGTTTTGGTGTATACTCACGTTCAAACAGTCGCTTCACACCGATTCCTCTTGTATGCTGTATATATACAATCCCATTCTCATCCTGGCCACTAGCTTCATACACGTAAACTTAGGTAGAAAAGCCCCTGTCAACTCGAGAGGACTTGTCCAACTGTGTGAATCCAACCATGCGGTTTTTCGATCTGCATATGGTTAGACGAATCACACGAGTGGCATCACACAGCCTCGTCAGGATTGCCGACAGAGTACATCCGCGGTCCAATCAAGGAAAGATGCCGGCATCTGACTAGAGAAGGAAACAGATTGTACACAGATTACATCAGGCATTATAATGACCGCATTGCTCCTCTTCAGGACTCCTGGCAAAGTACACCAGCTCTACAGGGCGAAATGCTGGGTTTCTGATATGAGGAGAGGATAGACAAGTCCCCCTGTTTATATGCATGGTCTGTGCACATGGTCCGTGCTCATTCATGTCTTGCCTGTTAGATACAATAACGATATGTTTATTAGCATACGAATGGTATTGTAAGGGAAACCGAGACATACATTTGTGTACAACATATTAAATGTCTTTGAAACTGGCCCTCTTCCATCTGTAGAGTGATACATTTAATCAGTCCACAAGAGGTAATCAATATCATATGAATATGAATAAGTAAGTGGCTGACCCTCAGTCATGCCAAATGTATGTTGTATGACTGAAGGTGGCTAATTTGTGTATTTTTATATAGGTAACAAAAGATAAATCAAGTTCACCACAAAGACTTGCAAATAACAGCTGTCACACCAGCTGAGCCAAGGTAAAGTAAAACAAGGAGAGGAACCATATAAGGTGATGTGATATCTGTCAGTTTAGAGAGGAAGATGAGCACTGGTGTGCGAGCAAGTCCGGGGCTGGTGAACAGGCAGCCAGGGTGAGCGAGAGGACTTGGCAAGTCCTGGGATCAAAGATAAGGATGTGGAGGTCTAATTGAGCTGAAAGGGGAAAGAGTTGAGACAAGAGATGAAAGGGGAAATGGAACAAGTTGAGACCAAGGTGAGAGAAGAGAGAAGAAAGGAGAAAGCAAGAGACTTAGAGAGTTGAGACGGAGAGAAAGAGGAGAAGCAGAGTTTAGATTGAGAAGTACAAGATGAGTAGAGATGAGAGAGATGAGACAATATAAGATGAGTACGAAACAAAAATGAATTAAGTTGAAAATGGAGACCGAAACACGTGAGACTAGGAAACAGAAACAAAACACAAGACTAGAGACAAAGTATGGCAATATCAAGACTAAAGTACTAGATGCTACTCTATGACTTATATACTGGATGGTACATAGGCCCCAAGGCTTGGGTCTGGGCCCTAGTGACAAGTCATGGTGCTGGGGCTTGAGATGAAGCCTGGGGTGACAGTGGTGGTCCATGCATGTTGTGCAGCACAAAGGAAGCTCCTCAAAGGAAGGTCTTGCTTTGGGAGCATGGAGGCATGGATTGACGGCGAGGCAAGAAGGTGAGCAGGAGTGGAGCAAGGCATGTGGAAGTTGGACTGGTAGTGATGCATGATTGTGATGTGTGATGGGTGTCTTGGTGGCAGCCAGAGAAGGCTTTGACACAGGCCAGGGGAAGTGCTGGAGGGTGCCAGTGCTGGCGCTGATATGGCAGCTGTGGTTAGGGGAAGTGCTGGAGATAGCCAGAGCTGGCGCTGATGTGGCAGCTGTGAGCAGTGATGGCCGAGGGGTGCTGGGGGTGGGGGTGGCTGGTGGCAGTGATGGACAGTGATGGTTGGGGGCTGCTAAGGTGGTCAGTCAGGTAGCAGGCCAGGACCAGGACGGTGTGGAGGTTGGTTTGTGGAGGTTGGAGTCCTGGGGCCAGAGCTGAGTATTGGTGGTTTGTAGCAGGTTGTGACATCACCCCCCCTTCATGACTTTGAAAATGTGTTCTCAGAGGCATCCTTTGATTTGCTTCCAGAGTGCAAGCAGTGGGACCACACTATAGTCATGACCTGCCACTCACCTCCAGTACTCAGCCCTGGTCCCAGGACTCCCACCTCCCCAAACCAGCCCTATGACACCCTGGGCCTGGCCCGCTACATGACCAACCTCCTCAGCAACCACCACCACCCACAGCAGCCCCTTGGCCATCACCACCCATCACCACCACCAGCCACTGCCACCTTCAGCACCTCTTGGCCATTACTGCTTGCAACTGCCACATCAGCACCTGCCCCAGCAATGCAAGGGCAACCTCTGGGAGTTGCAGCTCAATCACACAACTAGCAGAGAGAAATCCAAAGTGATATTAGGAATAATGATCAATGATACAATGGTAACTAATCACCTAGCAGAGGAAAATCCAAAGAGAACAAGTCTAAGGATCCCTGCTGCTTGGTGCAGTGGAGGCATGAGAACAACTGTATAGGCAACCAGAGCTAACCTTTGTTAATGACAAGAATAAGTATTAACTAGGTAGATTAGGTTTAGTAAGTGAGTTGTGAAGAATATGATAAGTATACATGCCTCAGAAGTGACCACAGTAATGTAAGTGACTGAGGTGTGGCAATACAAAAATTTATATATTAGTAAGTGAGAAATATAAATAAGGAAATGGTGATTGATAGGAAGAGGTATAGGGATAGAATCCTTTTCTAACAACTTTAACCTTAGATAATGCTCAAATGGGAAGTGTGGGAAGTTTTGGAGGTTTCTCAAAAAGGAAATAACCTTTGGCAATCTTCAGAGATCGATCTCTAGAGGTCTAGACCAAGCCCTGGGGGTCTGGAACAAGCCCCAAGGGTCCTGAGGAGTGGCACAGGAGGTGAGCTGAAACATAGGGAAGTGCCTCAAGAGAAAGTCAGTGTCAACCAAAAACAGAAGTCCTCTGACATCACCCCCCCCTCTAGTGTGCAGCGTCTTGACATGCAGAGACCCATGCATGGGCTGGGCCTGGCCATCTGAAAATGAAGCTGTGAATGAGTTTGTGAACCAGATAAAGATGGCACAGGAGGGAGCTAAGGCTGCTCTGGCAAAGGCAAAGGACAACATGGCATGATACAACTGCAAAAGAACCCCAGTGCCCAAGTACCAGCCTGGAGACCAGGTCTACCTGGATGCCTCAGGCAATCTGGAACTCTTTCTACCCCACACATCAAGACACTGCATACTAGAGGGGGGGTAATGTCAGGGGACTTCCATTTTTGATCTATACTGACTTCTTCTCAAGTCACTCTCCTACACTCCAGCCCACCTCTTGTGCCACTTCCCAGGACCCCTGGGCTCACCCTAGACTTTTGGAGATCTTTGGAGATTTCTAGAGGTCATTTCCTTTTTGAGAAACCTCTAGAACTTTCTGCACTTCCCATTCAAGCATTATCCAAGGTTAGGGTTAGCTCTGGTCACCTTTACCATTGTTTTCTGACTGGTTCTCTTTGGATTCTCCTCTGCTAGGTGATTAGTTACCATTGTTTTGTTGATTATCATCCTTAATATAACTTTGGATTTCTCTCTGCTAGTTGTGTAATTGTGCTGCAACTCCTATAGGTCACCCTTACAGTTACCATTGTATTGTTGATTATCATTCCTAATATACTTTGGATTTTCCTCTGCTAGTTGTGTTATTGAACCGCAACTCTCAGAGGTCACTCTTACACTATGCATCCTAGAGATTGATAATGAGCTCTGAAATGAGTGTGATAGGGTAGACTTTGCAGCTATAGGGTGTGAAGTTGGGCAGTAATCAAATGGTGTGGTATCACTGCTTGCAATTTGAGGAGGGAGTCCACTTGAAGCTTTGAAGAACACATCCTCAAAGTCATGGAAGTACTTAGGCACTGTGTTGTGGAAGGCTAGTTTATGGCAAGGGTCTAGGCCAGCCATTGAGGTAATGTAAGTGATCCTGATTGTCAAGTTTCACTGACTATGGAGGCTCAAATCACTGAGCAAATCCTTATGTGACACACACAATGCCTACAAATGCAATGGTACTGCCAAGAGCATGGAACATGTGAGACCAGAGGCGGGACTGGGGATGCAAGTGGCAGGCAAGTGGGGGATTGTCAGTCATGCTGGGACAAGAGTGCAAGTGCTAAGGATAAGGGAGAAGGATGGAAGATGAGTGCTGGGGCAAGAATGAGTACTAGGAGTGCAAGGGGAGGGTGGAAGACAAGCACCAGGGTGGGAGCAAGTCCTGGGGCCAGAGATTGAGTGATGGAGGCAAGCAAAGGGAACTTAGCAAGTCTCAGGATCAGAGATGGGAGCATGGAGATCTAACCAAGTTGGAAAAGGAAAGAGTCAAATTGAGAAATGCAATGAGAATGGATCAAGACAAAGACCAGAGAGAGAGAAGAAAGAGAGAGAGAACTTAGAGAGGTGAGATGGAGAGAGAAGAAAGCAGAGATTAGATTGAGAGACACAAGACAAGTAGAGATGAGTAGAGATGAGAGACATGAGGCAATATGAGGTGAGAGACATGAGACAATATGAGGTGAGTACAAAACAAAAATGAGATAAGTCAAAAAATGAAAACCAGAACACAAGAAACTAGAGAATGAGACCAAAACATGAAATGAAACTGGGGACAAGTAACAACAATATTAAGACTCAAGTACTTGATGCTACTCTATGACTTATATACTGGGCAGTAGGTAGGCTCCGAGGCACAGGTCCAGGCTCTGGTGACAATTTGCGGCACTGAGGCTCAAGATGAAGCCTAGAGATTGTGCAAGACAGTAGTGGCGGTTGATGCATGTCATGTAGCGCAAAGGAAGCTCCCAAAGGAAGGCCTTGCTTTGGGAGCATGGAGGCATGGAATGACAACAAGGCGAGGAGGCAAGCAGAGATGGAGCATGGCATGCAGAGGTTGGACTGGAGCTAAATGAGAGCTGGGGGAGGCCTTGGCATAGGCCAAGGAAAGCGCCAAGAGTTGCCAGAGCAGGCACTGATGTGGCAGCAGGGCTGGCGCTGATGTGGTGGCTGTGGATGGTGATGGCTGAGGGGTGCCAGAGGTGGCAGTGGCTGGTGGCTGTAATAGGCAGTGATGGCCAAAGGCTGCCAGGGTGGTTGGTCGAGTGGTGGGGGTCCAGGCCTGGGACATTGGAGTTCTGGGGCTGGAGCTGAGTACCAGAGGTTGGTAGGAGGTCATGACACCAATCTTTGCCGGAGATCATGGGGCATGCAGTCTATTTTAATGACCTCATCAGAGAGCTCTAGATCTAAAACACTATGAAACTCACCTTTGCACCCTTCACCTGGCATGATACTGCAACTCTAGTTGTCCTTGTAGAGGGCCTCCCTACAAGTAAACACTAGAGAGAGTCAATAAAGCAGGTCCAATGCTCCTATACCTTAAATCAGCACTTTTTCTTGACCTCTGCTGTGCAGGTGAAGCATTTCTGAGGGCATTGGCTCATGTTCACCTTGCTCCAGCCTCAGTATACCTTGGAGTTATGCTTTCAAAGTCAGATAAAGCTAAGGATTATGTCTTGCTTAGACTGGTGATGAAAAAGACAGCCTACTCAACATAAATTGGTAGTGGAGAACTAGGTTGACTACAGAGCCAATGGCACCAGCCTTGTTGGGTGTTTTGTCAATGTTAAACACTGGAATGGCTTGGTGAGGGGTTGTGCAGTCAGGCCCTGCTGCCTCACAAACTCTGTGTTCAAAAAGAGTCCTGTGGCACCACTGTCCAGGAGTGCAACTATGTGGCAGTGTTGTATGTGAGGAAGATTTTGTATGTTTGCAAGGGTGCTTACAGATTTGGTCTTAGCATGGTCAATATGAGGACGTTTATTGGAATTTTTTAAAGACAGACATGCAAACTAGTTAGCACCAAGCAACAGAGGCATACTCTCCATCTGCTGTTCAACTACAAATCTTGCTTTGAGATGGGAAGGGGGGTACACATGCTACTCTCCTCTGGAGTCAGTATATGAGGTGAGGAGCCCCTGGCAGCATACATCCATAATAACACTTGGAGGCAGAGTGTAGAGACACAACTTCATTGGAAACTCTAGCTGTGATCACCATATTTAGTAATGTCTCTCTTCATTTTTCTTTCCTTGAACATACACTACTGTTTCCAGTGTTGTTTGATATTCTTTTAGTAAACTTTATTTTCATCAAAGTATAGCAGAGCATAAACAAAACTACTCTTAGCTGTTTTCACACACTATGTTCAACACTAAGGGTAAGCTAAGACTGCTTACTCATATCTTACCATTTACTTACTTGCTCCTATAGCTGATACTTATATATCTGTCTATAGGTTAACATTATTAGCTGTCTTCATACACCATGTTCAACACTAAGGCTGATAGTTGTATATTTGTTTATATACGGGACATGTTGCTAGGTGCGCTGGGAGTGTAGGAGCTAGTGCTGGGAATGGTGGAGGAGAGTGCTGGGAGCCTATTGTAAGTACTAGAGAATGTATTGTCTAAGCTTGGTGTAGCTTATACTTGATTTCCATGAGCTGCAACTGGTCTCAGGCCACCTTATACCAGGTGGCAATCTGTTTGTTGTTTGGGCACCCTTCTGTCAGGTGTCAATGTGCTCCATCAAGGTAGGCTGAAGGCCATCCTAGAAGGTGAGGCAGAGCTGTAGACCATCTGAGTAGGCTGCTTGCTTAACTAATGCCCAGAAGGACTCAATATGGTGTTCCCACCCAAATACCTTTATGCTATGCTGATCAATCTTGCACCAGATTTGCAATGCCCCCTGGGACATCTGCTGCCTCACAAAGCAAGTGATCTTCATCCCTTGCTGCACCACCAACAATGCTCTAGAGTCTGCCAAGCTCTTCTTTAAACATCTTCTGCAAGCACAGCCTCCTAGACAACATTGTCTCTGATTGTGGCCTCCTCTCTGTCTCCTGGTTCTGGCAGTCTCTGTGTAAGGCCCTTGAAATAAAAACCAGTTTTTTCACTGCCTATCACTTAAATGCCAACAGTCAGACTGAATGAGTGAACCAGACCTTGGAGCAGTACCTCCACCTCTACATCAATTATCTGCAGGATGATTATTGTGCCAAGCTGCTCCTTGCTGAGTTCACCTATAACAACATCCTCCATTCCACCATCAGAGTCTTGCCCTTCTATGCCAACAAAGGATACAACCTCTGGCTCATCCTTTTACTCTGGAATATCCCTTTACATGGCCCATGAAGTTGCTCAAGACCTCCAATCACTCCATCAGTTCCTCAGGACAAAACTAACATTGCGAACAAAGCCTATACAGTGGCTTAAAAAACTGTTCCAATGAGTGGGATTTTCAAAATGGCCATTACTCCATCAGTTTTGATTTAGATTACATAAACTAAAATGCAATTATAGTATTTTACATGATTTAACCAGAATGTATGGCTCAACTGATGGAACTTCAGGAACCACAAGCAGCTCAGCCCCTTAAAGATCCTCTGAAGAGTCTCAGCTCATGCCTACAAGCTTGATTTACCCCCAGTCCTGAAGAGTCCACCTAGTATTCTATGTTTGCCTCCTCAAAAAGTATGCCCTGGACCCTTTCTCAATAGTGATCCAGCTGACTGCCACCTGTCAAAGTCAAAGACAAATACAACTGCAAAGTCAGCCACATTGTTGATTTGTAACTCATCTGCAGCTCCTTCACTACAGAAGAACCTTGCCAGCACCCCTGCTAAGCTCCAGGACTTTCACTAATGACACTCCACCAAGCCATAGGACCTCTTAGACTAAGACTCACAAATGGCCCTAGTCTCCACCTCTGGATTCATTAAAGACTCAACTCTCACCAAGATCTCTATATGTTTCTTATTCTTTGCTCCTTTCCACTTTCCAAGAAATCAGAAATCATATTATGTTCAAGATAATAGCAAAATACAATCAGAAAGAAAAGATCTACAAGTACAAAATGATACAATGTTACAGGTTATTGTTAGGAGACTTTCATTCAACTTTCATTTTTGGCACTTCACTACACTCCACCCACCTCCTATGCTACTCCCTGGGACCCCCAAGGCTTGCTCTAGACCCTTGGAGATTGTCGGAGGTCATTTTCTTTTTAGAAAACCCCTGGAATTTCCCGCACTCACTGTTTGAGCATTATCTGAGATTAAGGTTAGCTTCAGTCACCTGTACAGTTGTTCTCATGCCTCTGCTGCTTGCTGATGTGCTGCATCAAGCAGCGGGAATTCTTAGACTTGTTCTTTTTGGATTTCCTACTTGAACAGACATGGACAAGAGGAACAGCAACAAACCTAAGGATACACTGCCTTGTTGCTCTACACCACTCTTCTCCCACCTTCCCTTCACTTGCCAACACCATCTTTATCTGTGCGGCTACTATTACTATATGAGTCTTATGCCTTGGTAACATCTTCCCTGCATCTTCCACAGCCTCCATCTACAACCTTGAAGCCAGGGCATTCCTCTGCTGGGGCCCTCTGCTAATAGCAATTCTAGCTGAGTCATCTCCTAGTTGAATTCCAGTGGAAGCTTGTATAGCATCTGCTTCAGATCTCTTTGATGTGCTGCCAAGGCCTGTGTTAATACAAGATGATGGTAAGCCTCAGTGGTCTCACATTAAGTGATGGAACAGCTCATATATTGATCTGTAGACACACAAGATAATGGTAAGCTACAGGCATGTGAGTATGCATGTATGTCAAAGGTAAGTAGTGTGTGCTTACCCTCAGTGGTTTCACAGTACGCAATGGAACAGCTGAGGGTGGCAAAAACTTTAAATCATATTTATAGAGTTGTGTAAATAAAATTTGATACCATTACTAAAATTTCATGAGTTGCATCACAGCTTGATTGGGTAATGCCAGTCTGTATGTAAATGAGACTGACTTTTGATGATGACAAGGCATCTCTTGACCAATTGGCAGACTGACTTGGCCCCATCATCTCCACAAGAGGGGATGTGTGCTACTTCCCCTTGTCACAATGATAAAGCAGCCTCCACCATATGTTGATTTCCATGTGGCAACCCTACTTTGACCACTGGTGCCATGGCCCCTCCTGCATCCTCATTGTTCCCTGATTCACAGGGACCACCCCCCACCTAATGCTGCTGCAATGGCCTCACCATAGTCACTACTGCCTTGCTGCTTATAACTTTGCCCCACCATCCATCTGATTTAGAATCCAATTCACCTCTCTGTAAGGGTAATCTCCAGAGGTTGTGGCACAATCATGCAACTAGTAGAGGGGAATCCAAAGATTATATTAGAAATGGTAACAATAGTACAGTGGTAACTAATCACCTAGCATAGAAGAATCCGAAGAGAACAAGTCTAAGGATCTCTACTGCCTGGCATAGCACATCAGCAGGCAGCAGAGGCATGAGAAATATTGTAGAGGAGGACCAAAGCTAACCCAAACCTCTGACAATGTCAAACAGGAAGTTGTGGATGCTTCAGAGGTTTACTTAAAAAGGAACTGACCTCTCAAAAGAGTCCCAGGGGGCACAAAGGGGTGAGGCCAAGTGTGGAGGGGCAGAGCAAAATGAAGGATGATATAGAACAGTATGGAGGTCCCCTAACACTCTCAGTCTTGCTCCACACATGATGCTTCCTACAGCTACAATACCAAGCAATACTTGTGCTTTGAGATTGCACACTAAAGAATCACACTGCAAGCCTTCTTTCAGCACTAAAAACTTGCAGCAGTGTCCTTAGTGAGCATACAAGGCACACTAATGACCTAGATTATGATGGGACATGAACAAACCACTATCTACCCACCAGCTCATGCACTCCCACACCAACATTGGGGAACTTCAAGGCTGACCCATTGCCTCTGCAAAATGATCCAGCATCTCCACCTGAGCTACATGCTGTACTAGAATAGGTTGTATCATCCCCAGACCCAAAGTAAGCCACTGTGGATGGGCTGGCAACACCAGAACAGAATGAACAGGATGATGTGGTATAACCACCTGAAGACAACTGAGCCTTGCCTAGGAAGGGCTTGCTACAGCCAAAGCCTACTCTGTAGCCCAACATCAATAAGTCACACAACCAAACTCAGATGCACTTTCAATAACAGTGCATTGCTTCAACCCTTTGTTAATCTTGGCACCAGTTGTGGGTTCCCAGCCCTCCTTATAAGCAGCCCACACTTTGACACAATCATTGTCAGAAGGCAAAGGGGTAGGAGAAGGATACTGGCTAGAAGACAACAACATTGAGAAGTTCTTCTTTTATTTCATGTGGGGACTTCTTGATGGCCATCAAACTTTCACTTTGAATCTCACACCAAAGATGCACCACCACAATCACCTCAAATTTCAAGGGTCTGATGACATCATTACTTGTTAGGTTCTGCTGACCATGGAGGCTCAGTCCACTGGGCAAATCCTTATGTGGCGCACACAATGTCTACAAATGCAGCAGTACTGTCAAGAGCACGAGGCATAGGAGACCAGAGCAGGACCAGGGATGTGAGCAGTGGTTGAGCGAGAGATTACCAGTCATGCCAGGGCAGGAATGCGAGTGCCAGGATGGGGAAGGGGGGTGGAAGACAAGTGCCAGGGTAGGCGTGAGTCCCAGGAATGCAAAGGGGAGAGGAGGAGACAAGCGCTGGTGCGTGAGTGAGTCCCAGGGCTGGTGAATAATTAGCCAGGGCAAGTGAGGAGACTTGGTGAGTCCTGAGATCAAAGATGGAGGCATGGAGATCTAAGTGAGCCAAAAGGGGAAAGAGTCAAGATAAGATAGATGAAAGGGGAAATAAAGCAAGTCAAGACAAAGGCAAGAGACGAGAAAGTGGAGAGGAGACTTAGAGACTTGAGGCAAAGAAAGAGAGATGAAGCAGAGTTAGATTGGGAGTACAAGAAGAGTAAAGACAAGTGAAACAAGACAAGACAAGACAAGTACAATCCAAAAAAGAGATAAGTCAAAAATGAAAACCAGGGCATGTGAGACTAGAGAGACAGAGAACAAAACACAAAACTAGAAACAAGGGTATGGCAATATCAAGAGTAGAGTACTAGTTGCTACTCTACAACTTGTATACTGTATGGTACATAGGTCCTGGGGTTCAGGTCCAGGTCTTGGTGATGAGTCACAGTGCCAGGGCTTGAGATGAATCCTGAGGATTGTGCAAGGCAGTGGTGGGGGTGATGCATGTTGTGCGGTGCAAGGTAGCTGGGGGAGATGTCAGCGTGGGCCAGGGGATGCACCAGGAGTTGCCGGTGCCAGTGCTGGTATGGTGGCTGCAGTTGGGGGAAGCGCCAGGGATAGCCAGGGCTGGCGCTAATATGGCAGTTGTGGGTGGTGATGGCCAGGGGATGCCAGGGGTGGTGGTGGCTGATGGCAGTGACAGGTGGTGATGGCTGGGGCTGCCAAGGTTGCTGGTCTAGTAGCAGTCCAAGCCCAGGATGGTTGTGGAGGTTGGTTTGGGGAGGTTGGAGTCCCAGGGCCAGGGCTAAGTGCCAGAGGCCAGTAGCAGGTCATAACATTACCCACCAACCCACCTCTGGTCCAAAACTTCTGCCCTACTTCAGCAACAACCCATCCTTACTTCAGCCCTGGAGCATGCACCAACCAGCCTGCTATACATTCCATTACACCATGCATCACTTGTGGAACCTGTCATCCCACTGCTCCTCTAGGAGCCCCGTCCACTTAGGCCCTCAAAGCAATGACACCACTCCTTTGATGTCTTGCTTTGCACTGCATGATCAGAATCAATACCTGCCAGCTTTGCACAATTTCCAGACCACACCTGGAGCCCTGGCACCATATTCTAACATCAGGGATAAGACCTGCAGCCCAGAGCTTATTTAGCCTGTTTTTACATCTGTCTTGTGTTTTGTCTCCACCTCATAACTCCATCTATTTTTCCAATTCAACTTCTTTTCTTAATTTTGCTTTGTCTCTCTCATTTTGACTCTCTCAAGTTCCATTTCAACTTCTTTGTCTCAAGTCTCAACTCAGCTCCATCTTCTGCTTTAAATTACCTTCATTCTTCACTCAAGTCTCATTCTCTGCTTCATTCTGACTTAGCTGCACCCTTGCACACTTTATTTACAACCCCTGGACTTACCAATTACCACTTGCTCATATTTAGTATCTTGTTATCTTTTTGACACTGAATCTGAAACCCACCCTCCTATCTATAATTCTGGCACTCACACCTTCTTTGCCTCCAGCCCATTGGTAACAATTATGTTGTGCATATTGAAAGCACACGATAGAAACATATATCCCATAGTGTGAAAGATTGCATGACTTAACAGCCAGTAGTTGATGCATACTGAGGTTGCATTGGGAATTAGTCAAAGAACAATTAAAGGTTACCTGAAATTAAATGGGATACATCACCCCAATTTTCATTCCATCTAGATCTCACCTGGCCTCATACCTTCAACTCATTGTTTAATGTGATGTTAGTTGCAGAAGTGATAAGTGCTGATTTCTTTCACAGTGGGGTTGCCCGATCTTCTGCAGCAAGTGTATCTATCAACATTGGCTCAGTTAATGCAATGTTAGTTGCCTTTGCAACAATGGGCAGTGTACCATGCACCAAAGTTTGTTTCTAGAGTGTGACCTAGTTCCATAAGACAATAATGATTGTCTTCTGTCATCTCTCACCACCTATCTCAGTGAGGGATGGCTGAGGGAATGCTATATACAGAAAGGCATTGCATGTGCTCATTGTTAGTTTCTTTGAAAATTTAGTTTCTTTGAAAATGTCCATGGACATTCTGGGGTCTGGGGTGGTTGAATTGCTGCTTGAGTTAGACCACATCATAAGTATACATGTGACCCACCCAATTGAAGGGAATTGAGATGTGCAGTAAGATGTGTAACACATCACCATCAGAGATAATATGTGCTTGGTCATCAGCCACATGTACTTGGTGCACCTCCAACTGAACTCCATGTTGGAACACAATGGGGTGGTCAGGAAAGGTGGTGTTATATGCTGTTACAGCTTCATGGTACAAACCAAGATGTGCTATTACTAGCACAAGCCATCTTATGATTGTGGTTTTCACTGTGCTAGTGATACATAGCATCCTGCAAAGGGCAAACTCAAATAGACAGAAGGCATAATCCACCACAATACCTTGATAGGTATTCTCCAATCCTGGTCATCCTAAAGATTAGCACATACTACAAAGTCAAAGGGAACAGACAGGTTGGGCATGTGCATTACATGCAGTGCATGCTTGTAGATGATTGTGTCCAGGATAACTGTACAGTGGCCCAAGTTGAACTCATATGCCACCACCTGATTTGTATTGGGGTCAATCAACACTGTATTTGTCTTTGATAAATAATATGCATATCACCCAGTGTTCCTCTGAAGCACAAGTTGAAATGCTTGACATTGATTGGTCTCCAAATCTTAATGCCCAGCCCATCAGGAATTCTTTCTGAGGTTTTGTTTAGTGCACAATAGCGTTGGGCTGCCTCTGCTTTAGCAATGTTTGCCTTTTTCATGTGCTTATTTTGCGCAAGACACTGAAAACTATCTATGGGCATCTTGCCCTCCAACTTCTCTTCCTCCTTGGATTTGAACTGGCCTTGCTTTTGTCCTCAGATGGTGCGACTTTGGCTTTGCCCTTACTGGCAGCTGCTTCCTTCTACTGGGTTGCTACCAGGCCATCATATTGTGCAGGTGTGCATGGATCCTTGGTCAATACAACCACTTTGTACTGTGCCGGTGGAGCTGGGACTGACATTGGAATCATGAACAGGATTTGAGCTAGTTTGGCTTGAGCAGGGAAGTTAGCAGGGAAGTCGACGACTTCCATTTTTGAGGAGTCGAGTGGTTGTTAGAATCCAGGTGTCCAACTGAATGTAAGTTCGATACTATGGTAGAGTCAGTAATCCTGTGAGGACGGTAAATGTAAACTACTCACCCTCAGTCCAGTGGAAGTGACTGAGGGTGCTGTCTTGGAGAGTCCGAATATATACGTGAGGTAGACAATGGGTGCTTTGTCCTCAATATGATCATAACAATGCCTGGGCCCGACATATTGTGAAGAGCGTGCCTGGCCCGACACAGTGGGTGTGCCATCACCGTCCAACAGTGGTGGCTTGTGGCTGCAATGCTGTCATGACGGCCCTGGGGCATAGTGTGCAGCCACGCACTGTGGCTGTGTAGCAGATATACAATAACACTCCATTTTACATCACGAAACGCCCTAGGTAAAGTAGACTAATTTGATCTGCGAACTTCTGATCAAGTTGTCCAGATAGTCATCGGCCGTGGTTGTCCATTGCTTGAAAATTGAAAACGAAATACTTATCTACTGCAATATTCCATATCCCCGCGATAGATATCATGTTGGTGCAAGTTTTATTGATGATCGCGTGCTCCACTGCCATCCCAACCATACCGCTATCCTCCGTCTGTCAATCTGGACCGACCATACCAAAGACGCTAACGGAAGACTGGGAAAGACTTGGCACCAGCAGGATTCCTGGACACATTTAACATAGATTGTTCTGACTTTGATCTGTGAGAATCTGTGGCTATAGTTCGCTGTACATGTGATGGATCAGGAGGAGGCCAGCAGGACAAGGGTTGAACTATTGAATAACAAGTGTGTGAACAGCAGATATCAGACAAACAACCTATCGTGATGAACCGAGCTGTAATTGGCATAGGATGATCTTGGTCAGGTCCAACGTTCCATGCCTCATTCCTTGGAAGTAGCCAAACTTATACAAATGAAGATAACATTCTATTCAGGATCAACCTTCTGTTCTCCCGCATTAGGGCATCAGGTTTTGTTCATTGCTCTAGCATCATTCCGGGAAGGCATATATAACTCAGGAAACAATGATCTTTTGGACAGGATCACCAAATGATGCATCATGATAAGAAGATTGACCATCATCGAAGACACTGCCATGTGAGGGTCAAACGAACTCCTTGTTGATACAAAGAGCCCACAATGGTAAGCCTAGGTGCCGTCCAGGGGTTAAAATGACATCTCCCAGCATGCTGTGGATACGATCTACCTAAAACACTCATGCTGAACATTGGAAGTATTGCAGGGCCATTTCTCGCAGGCATGTATACTGTGACCAATTAGTTCAGTCTGCCTCACTTTCTGGCTATCTAGGCTCGATGACCAGCTTTGCGTATGGATGTTCTTACCACTCCTTCTTCCGTCTAACTCCTACCAGGCTGTTTGGAATCACATGCTCACAAACGGTGTATTACTTTCGAAACTATCCTGGTGATCATAGGTTTTTGAAAGCATTAGTGAGTTGCGGTCCTTTGTCACTATATATTAATAAGCATCCGGGTGTTTGCAGGTTGTTATCCTTCTGTGAGCACTAGCATGCTAAACCTATGTACTTGCAGACCTGAATTTTGAGTCGCATAAGCATCATGGAGGGTGCTCATCTGGCTGGCCTGATAGATATAGCACACCATGACTACATTGTGGGCAAGCTACCTGAGAAAACTTTGACCCTGTTTTCCTTTATATTGCTAGTTCAATACTATTGATCATTTACAACTTTTTGACCATATTCTCTTAGGGGATCTATAGTAGGAGGCTTGTTTCACTCAAATCAAACATGATGTTGATACTGTTAACAGATTGTTGGAGCAGTGACGGTTTGTTGTCATCAAGTTTCTTTGACAGTTCTGACTTGAATTCTATATATCATAGTTCATCATCCAATCAACAGTCCAGAGGTGGGCTTGAATTTTCAGTATCAATCTCATGATCTGAAAGCTGTATTATCTCTTTAGTTTTTATGCATGGAGACTATATTGCCGTGTGTACAATATGTTTAATGTGATGTTTCATGGCTTACTTGGCTATTGATAGTCAGCATTGGACATCCATGGCAAAAGACTCTTGTTTCATTCATAGTATGCATAGTATATGTTTCCATGTTTGAAATCTTAAACAGTGCATTGTAGCTGGCCACTTCTCTTGCTCAAACAGGTAAATTGATTTTCTTCGGAAACACAATTCTATAGCATTTCATCTATTAACAGGTACTGGACTTGGTAAGGTGACTTGCATTGATTTCAAGCTTTTTGATTCAAACACATAAATTGTTGCCTCAATCAAAGCATACCTGAGGTTTGTGTGTATTTATTCCTTTCAGCTGAAAATGCTCAGGCCTTCAAGTAGATTTTCCAACTCATTGGATGTTCAACTATCTCGTGTAGGGATTTTCACTTTGTGACTTTTCACTTGGTGCTGACTCAATGTCGGAGGAAGAAACTCTTCTTGGTCAGTTTGATAATGACCATTGTCTGTGATTTGACCATCAGTGCATCTCTTGTGTACTTCCTAAAAAAGATGCCTGCTGGATTGAACAAGTGAGCTTTATCTAAATTAGATGCAAAGTCTGTATACATCAGTGGCTATCAGGTCTAAAAAGACCATCAACCATCTGGTTATCTTCAGGCAAGTCTTTTTCAACTCACTTGTTGTGATATATTCCCTAATAAGCATACAGTATTGGCAATGGACTGCTGACAAGCATTGTTGCACTCTCGACAATATTGATTGTAAGTGGTACTGAATGCAAACTTCAAAGTCATTGGTAGCTAAAGACATCTGCATACTCCAGTACTGCATTGCTTCCCCCACAAAAGAACTTTACACTGGTGCATTCTCAGATTGAACTTTCACATTACATTGAAATTGATGGCACTATAATCAGCTTTGATCATGATCAGTGGAAAAGGTATGATGTATGAGGCTCTGTATGTTCTCCTTGTTTATATCTTATTTAATCCAGTATATGTGAACTCAATGCTGGTAATCATAGTCACTGACAAGTGATTTGAATACTTTTTGATTGAAATTGGTTGTATTCATTATAGGTAACGTGGGTCAAGTTTTAACTTTATTTCCTCTGATCGGACAATTCCATCCTAATGACCATATATACACAGTCTTAACCATCATACACAAGTTCAAAAGATGTATGCAGCTCAGAATCAGATGGAAGAAATTTTGATGGAAGAAATTTTGGCCCAGGAGAATTAAACCTTTTGGAAACACTGCAAGTGAACACCATTTTTGTCATATCCAGCTCATGGTTTTTCCTATGTTATTAAGGCCATACACTAGAAGTGGTGCTGGTTAAACAATAATAATTTCTTCAAAATTCTTGCATTCCATAGTTTTATGAGGTGTAAATTGCATTGACTATCCTACTTGATTCCCTTTTCCTTTCTTACTATCAGTCTGATCAGTCTGCACACACCATGTCCTATATAGCTTATCAAGCATTCTGTCAGTGCTACAATGAGTAAGTATTCCTTTACCAGAAAAGAAAACCTGTGTCAACTAAGTATTGAGCTATATATGCCAGTTTGTGCTCCATAATGTACCAATCAAGCATCAATGATAAGCAGCAAGTAACAGGACATTCTCATATCACATCTCTTATCTTTGTATGGGAAACAAATGACAGTTCTGTGACCAAGGCAAAAGTCACCAAAGCCTCTAGTCACACACAATGGCACCACCAAAGAGCAGGAGTGTATCAAAACCAGCTCTGTCAGCATGGGAGCCTGGCCACCCAAGGTCAGTGTGCACCACATGACGTGGAACAGTTGCAACAGCCTTGCACCATCTGGTCTACTAGTGAGCATGACTGCATCTGGCCTATGTAGAGTAGATAAACTGTGGGGTTGATGAATTAAAAGGAAAGTGCTGTATGGTGGAATCGAGTATATATGCCAAGAATTGAATGATGATGTGATAGATGTTGATGGGTTATTGGATGATTGGT
>JAGGAQ010000304.1:0-23048 GCA_017657225.1 Termitomyces sp. T69sscA | reverse complement strand
AGCCAGGCCGTCATCAAGGGCTTTGGCCTGGCTCAGCTGTTGGTCTGAGCCGGGGCCGCCTCAAGCCAGGCCAAGCCAGGGGCTTTTGGGCCAAGCCGGGCCAGAACATCACTAGAGTCCATCATACCGGTCGTCCCGCCCACCCCCGCGGCGGTGCCATTGTCGGAGGCGAATGGGTACGCACGTTTCAGCGACGCGAATGCGGAGGGACCGGGTGTCGGAGAGGTGGAGCCCGCGGCGGGTGCGGGAGCAGGGCCGGGTGTAGAGACGGAGGTGGAGGTGGAGGTGGGAACGACGATTGGGGTTGGGGCGGGGATTGCGAGGTTGACGTGGACGCGAACGCGGCGGTGGATATGGAGACGGGCGCGGACGCGGACGCAGGCGGCGGGAACAACGGGTACGCGGCTGATGGGTAGCTCGTGAATGACTTTGTGTGGATCGCGCTGCTTACTCTCGCGCTCCCCTCGACGTGCGTGACACCCGCAGAAGCGCTCGGCGCCGGAGTTGCAACGATGTTGGCCGTGTCCGCGTCGTTGTGCACATCGATAAACGTCTGCACAAATGCCTGCACCGGTCAGTCATTTCCACTCTCGCAATTGCAGCGCAAAGACGAACTTCCGTGGTTCATCTGCGCCATGCAGGACACAGAAACTAGGATGTAATCTGAGGATGTAAGAGAGTATCCATCCAATAAGGTGCTCAGTGCGGCAAAGGTCATTGCGACGCCCATGAATCTGAGTGATGCTGAGCATGGGCTCCTTTCCTGGGAGACAAAAGATAGACAAACATAAAAGGAAAATCCGAATCGTTTGTCTTGATCCCAAATCTTGTTCTTGAAATATATTGAAGGAGAACAGACATAACGAACAAATTTTGATTGATGGAAAATGCAACAATTGGTGTGGATGGCGCAGAGTTGGTTATGGCGAGGATCGCGGACAAGGTGCAACTTGATTTAGGCAGGGATATTATGGGATGCTCTTGTAATGAAATTTCAGTCCAGGTCACAACGTCTGCCTGTGCTATATTTTGCCATTGGGCCCAATCAGATGATTTGCTTGTCTGAAAGCTGATCGAGATCATCAGTCAAGCTTTCGTATGATAATGATCCAGAGTTCGAAATGACTCACTCGACTCCTCGGCAAGTGAGTTTTCTCAGGACATAGCCAACCACGCTGATTGTGAAACATAGCCACAGCGCTTGAGCGATGTAGGGGATTTCCCAAGAAAGCTCAGTCCAGAGTTTGTCTCCAAATGAATGATTACTGATTGACTGAAATACCGACTTGGTAACGCAAAGATAAAACAGACCAAACGATCTCAAATACCAAGCTGAAAAATGATAAGGCTTTTTGAATCCGCAGAATCCACACTTCCATTCGTCAGATTTCCCGGGCCTTTGTTCAAGTTGAACAGGAAAATAATCGGTGTACCAGAAGATATGAAAGTGAGAAACCAGAGCAAAAAGCTTGCGGGCGACGCAACGGTGATAAGAGCAAAGACCCCATCGTTCTTGGCAAGTTCCCTTCGGCGTCGCGATACAGAGGTAGCGATAAGAAGAGAATAGATAAGTCATAGATGAGCATATAGCATTGGGGGAACCAACTCCTGACAACGATATACAAGTATTCAAACTGATACCAAATATGGGCATCACCAAGCACAGCCACACATCCAGCAACCATTGAGATCATGATGGTGTGATGGATCACTGATCTCATCACCTGGCAATTCCCTTGCCATCAAAACTGATCTTTTGTCAAAATGTTGATGTGGGCACAGCCACTCATATTGGTGTGGAACCTCTGGTCTTTTTACGAAGTATGTTCATGTCTACAGTTTTTGATGCATATCTTGAGCTTACAGTTTTCAGCTCTTATGTTTTTATTCTTTTCATTTTGGATGACTTCATATCAATAAGAAGTGAATAGAATTAAAGAATTGATATCTACTGAGTGTCCATATTGTGTACATAATCACGTGATGGCCAGTAAGTAGTGTGGAAGTAAGTTGTGATGGGAGCCTGCTGATTAGGGCAATAGGGTCACAGCATACTTAAAGTCTTGCAGTTAGAACTAGTTTGCAAAAAAAACCATCTATCTACTACATGAGCAAAGGCTTATATAGGTAACTAAGCAAGGGTTAACCAAAGAGGTTAAATGAGATATGTCTGTGGGTCAACTTGTCCACATTGAAGTCACAGAAATGCTACATATGCCCTCCAGCCAAAACGTTGGTACAGGCTCAGCTTCACAAAACATACTGGAAAAGAAGTAAGTGGTATAATAACCCAAGATCCAAGTTATGGTGGTTGAAGTATTTGGAAAACAAATGATGTTGAGTTGGTCTCAAAGAGGATAGAGTCAGAAACCTAGTGAAGGAGGGTGATACACCAAAAGACTCAAGTAAAGAGTGACAATGTTAGGAAAGGTTGAAATGAGATAATTGATTCTGGCCATTAGTAGTAATTGGCAAAACTTGGTTAGGTGAGATCAAGATCAAAGAATTCTCCCAGTGCATCCAACCCTCCCATCATTACATCCACATTATTGGGCCCAGTTGCTGCAGACACAATGTCACAACCCGCTACCAACCCCCAGGACTCAGCCCCGGCCCCGGGACCCCAACCCTCCCAAAACCACCCCCACGACCGCCCCGGGCCCAGACCGCTACTTGGCCAACTCCCTCAGCAGCCCCCAGCCATCACTGGCCATCACCGGCCATCAACGCCACCAGCCACTGCCACCTGCGGCATCCCTGGCCATTACCGCCCATCACTGCCTGTCACCACCACAGCCACCACCACTCATGGCATCCCCTGGCCATCACCGCCGTGACCACCACATCAGTGCCAGTCTCAGCTATCACACCGCCCATAGCCGCCACATCAGCACTGGCACCACCCATCACACCCAGCCTGCGCTGAGACCCCCATCACGCATCACAATCATGCATCACTGCCGCCTGACCTCCGCACACCACACCCTGCTCCTGCTCTCTCCTCACCGCCCCACCACCATGTGTCTCTGCATTTCCAGTGCGAGACCTCCACGCCATGCAACATGTCTCAACCTCGCCCCACGCAGCCCCCAGGTCTCACCCCAAGCCCCGGCGCTGCGACCCGCCACTAGAACCCGGGCCTGAGCCCCGGACCCTACGTACTGTGCAGTATATAAGTCGTAGAGTAGTAAGTAGCACTCTAGTCTTGATATTACCGTAGCCCCATATTGTTTTGCTGTGTTCTTGTCTCTGTCTTGTTTTCTCATGCGTCCCAGTCTCGTCATTTCAACTTGCTTCTTTTCTTATCGTACTCGTCTCGTATCATCTCTCTATCTCATCTCTTCTCGCCTCGTCCTCTAATCAATTCTATTTTGCTCTTCTCTCCCTTTTACTCTAAGTTCCCTTGGTTCTTCTGTTCCCAGCCCCTCTTCTCGACTTAATCTGTTCCATCCCCCCTTATCTTATCTCGACTCTTTCCCCTTTTGGCCGCTTAACTTCCCCAGCTCTGCTTCCATCCCCAGGACTTGCCAAGTTCCCATGCCCGTTATTTCTTTGATCCCTGGGACTCGCTTGCTCACCGGCGCTCACTCGTCCTGCCCTCTTGTACTCCCAGGACTCACGCCAACCCCCGGCACTCGTCCTCCACCCTCCCCGGCACTCACCCACCTCGCCGGCGCTACCGGCACTCCCTCACACACCGCCCCCGCCCCGCTTTGGTCTCCTACGCCTTGCTCATACAACTAGCAGAGAGAAATCAAAAGAGAACAAGTCTAAGGATTCCTGCTGCTTGGTGCAGTGCATTAGCAGGCAGCGGAGGCATGAGAACAACTGTACAAGTGACCAAAGCTAACCTTAATCTTGGATAATGTGTGAACAGAGAGTGTGGGAAGTTCCAGGGGTTTTCTAAAAAGGAAATGGCCTTCAGCAATCTTTGGGGGTCTAGAATGAGCCCCAGGGAGTGGTGTAAGAGGTGGGCAGGATGTAGCAAAGTGTCGAAAATGCAAGTTGACTGGAAGTCCCCTGACAGGACCATGGCAATGGGGATTTCCTGAGCAACCTGGAGAGAGTGAGAATGTTGACGAGGAGGATTAGGAGACAGAGATTGGCAATGAGCAGAAACCTTCTGTGCATTATTGGTGAGTTCCTCCTTGGAATCAGAATCTGAGTCAGAAGATTGGCTCTCTGAGTCAGAGCTATTGTCTCCACTTCCTTCCTGGTGGTATTGCATGGTGCAACATCTCTGATGATAATGGTTGTGTGAGTTATTATCCTGGTGTGGTTGGCAGATAGTGGACATGGTCAGCTCCCATGAAGCCCTGCTCTGTGAGTGTTCACATTGTGATGAGTGACTGGTACTGTTTACAATCAACAAAGTCTGTGTGAATGTGGCTAGATTTGACACAATGCTGAGGGATATTCCACTTCTTGGTCTTGTCATTGAAAGTAGCAACACAATACTTGTATTTGCATTTAGGTACCAAGTTAAAGAGCTTGGCAAAGTGTTCAAGCCCATAGGGAATTTGTTTGCAAGTATGTCCACCCTTCCTGCAGACCTTCTTATTGAATGCAAGATAGTCTATTATTTGATAAGGATGGATTTTGTAGCCAGGTTTGAGGTGGAGAGGAGTAAAGTGGATGATATGGGTATGCTAGGAAAAGGGTGTCTCTGAGAGGACTTCATGCCTTGATCAGAGAAGAGAAACCACCACGCCAAGGGAAGGAAGTACTCCCTCCATCTCAATAGAACTCATGCAGCATGGGAGTGTTCAGAGATGATGGTAGCATAGTTACTATAGAGAGATGAGGGATGGGATGTGGACTCAGGTTATCAGTCCTGAATTCAGTGAGCTCTCCTGTCTTATAATTTCCCTCCAGATTAATCATTGCTAAATAGGTCTGTGGGTCATTGGCAGGTGGTGCACCCACACCTCCTTGCAGCTCAGCAATGCTGCCTATTTTCAGCAAGTCAAAATAGGGTGAAAGGAGCCCTAATTCTTCTACCTGAGCATAGCTCATCCATGCTTTATCCCCAGCTTTCCATAGGACTTCAAACATGGCTTTATCCTTAAAACAATGATGCACCACTATACAATCAGCAGCCCATTTGTTTGAGCTAGTACCCACCATTTGTTCCTCTAGGTGGCCAGGAAATAATCAGTCATTATTTGGCTTATGAATTTTCAAAAGCAATGCATGGAATACATTGTGGATTCTCTGTTGTCTTATTTCAATGGGTATCTTCCCCTGGAAGGAGTTATTTCCATAATCCATTACTATTTGGTAAGGTTCCACATATTTGGAGATTAATTTTTCTGCCAGTCCTTTTGGAAAGCTCATATTCTCAGTTGAGATATATACCAAATCATTTAATTGAAACAGTACTATTCAACATCTTCAATTAGCATCACAGGTCTGTTTAACTTAGGCAGCAATAATACTGTCATGCGCTGCCATGATGGCTAGTCATAATTGTTGCACAAACACTTGAACTCCAGGGAATGTGGATGGTGCAATTGCACTCCAATTCATTGGTCTGGGCATCTGTCCCATATTCAAAAAGAAGGGTGAGTAACCCATTGTCTCTGATATTGCAGAATTAATTGCAAATTCTATGATGGGTAACTTGGATACTCAATCACACTGATTGACACCAATACATTGCCTTATCATTTGGGTAATGGTTCTATTTGCTTGTTCTCTTGACTTGTCTAACTCTGGTTGGTACACAGATGTCATTCTTAGTTGTGTGCCAATCAATGATGAGTGAAGATGAGTCCAAAAGGTGCTAGTAAAATAAGAGTCTCAATTACTAATTATGGTCCTAGGAAGACTGTCAAAGGACTTCCAGTTGACTTCCATTTTTAACACCTCAATATGCCCCGACCCACCTCCTATGCCACTCCCTGGGACCCCTGGGGCTCACTCTAGACCTCTGGAGATCTCCAGAGGTTGTTTCCTTTTTAGGAAAGCCCCAAAACTTTGTTCAAGCAGTATCCAAGGTTAAGGTTAGCTCTGGTCACCTGTACAATTGTTCCCATGCCTCTGCCACCTGCTGATGTGCCACACTGAGGAGTGGAAAATCCTTAGACTTGTTCTCTTTGGATTTCTCTCTGCTAGATAATTAGTTATCATTGTATCATTGATTATCATGCCTAATATAACTTTGGATTTTTCTCTACTAGTTGTGTGATTGAGCTGCAACTCCTGGAGGTTGCTCTTATAGCAGAACAAGTCTCCTAACTCTGGTCTGGAAGTTTTCTGGGATGGCCTGCACCCCACCTTAATGGAGTGTATTGACAACCTTGCTGAGGGCCACCTAGACAGAGAACATATTGCCTTTTGGTACAAGGTGGTCCAGGACCAATGGCAGCTCATGGAGATCTAGTGGGAGCTACGCTGGGCACACTCCACACACCACTCCACTTTAATGGTAACTCTCTGGCATCTTGCTCCCCTGCACTCAGTATCTGCTTCTGCTCTGGCCCTCTCTTGCACCATGACCTCTACCCCCAGGCATCCCCATGGACATAGATGCTGCTTAGCAACATCACCCTGCACCACTACTGTGTTGATGATGCAAAAAGCCCAGGCATTTTGCACAGCAGCTGGGCCTGAAAGTGTGCTACCTCTCTACCACAGAGCAAGAGGACCTCCTCCTGCAACTGCTGGCTACAAAGGATGCTACTGGAGCCCCGTCACCAGATGAATTGGCACTAGAGTTAGCCTCAGAGAAGAATGGCATACGTGCCCCCCTCCCAGGCCTGGAGGAGGATTTTTAGTTGAATGATGGATGAGGTGTATGCTCCACCACTGGATACTAACAGGTTCACATGTCTGTTGTTAGAAAATTCAAATACATACCCCAATGCCAGTTATTCTAAGATAGAAGAACCTCAAAGTCCCCTCTCAGATGTACAAATACCACCTCTGAGTCCCAAGCCACCCTCCTCTGTGCTGGTCAAGCCCTGTCAGCATGGTTCTTCCACATGGGAACACTGGCTGCCTTGGCAATATGTGGTAGCCTCCACTCCTTCTGCAAACTTGTTGTGCCTCAACATGGAGATTGAGACCACGGACATGCAACAGACCTGAGGAGTCACAGCCCTTCTGGATAGCAGAGCAACAGGACTGTTTTTGGACATTGTCACAACTGCTACCGACCCCCAGGACTTAGGCCCGGCCCTGGGACTCCAAACCTCCCAAAATCACCTCCATGACCCTCCTGGGCCTAGAGCACTACCTGGCCAACCTCTTCAGCAACCTCCAGCCATCACCACCCATCACCACCACTAGCCACTGCCACCACTGGCATTCTCCTGGCCATCACCACCTGTGACCGCCACATCAGTGCCAACTTCAGCTATCCCTGGCACTTTCCCAACCGCAGCCACCATATCAGCGCCAGTGCCAGCAACACCCAACACACCCCTGGCCCATGCCAAGACTCCATTATACATCGTGATCATGCATCACCGCTGACTTGATCTTTGCACACCCCACTTCTGCTTCCCTCCTCACTCTAGCCTTGCCACTGCATGTCTCTGCGCTCCCAATACAAGACCTCCATGCTGCGCAACATGTCTCAACCCCCTCTGCTGCCCCATGCAATCCCTGGGTCTCACCCCAAGTCCCGGCACCACAACTCACCACTGGAACTCGGGCCTGAGCCCCACAGCCTACCTACCGCACAGTATATAAGTCATAGAGTAAGAAGTAGTACTCTAGTCTTGATATTACTGTAACTCCCAAACTGTTTCATTGTGTTTCGTTTCCATCTCGTATTTTTGCACGTCCTAATCTCTATTTTTCAAACTCTGCCTTGTTTCTTATCGTACTCATCTCATATCTGCTCTGTTTGTTGCCTCTATTCATCTCATACTCTAATTCCACTCTGCTTTACTCTTCATCTCTCTGCCAATCTCTAAGTTCCCTTGTTTCTTCTGTCTCTGGCCTCCAGTCTCAACTTGTTCCATTTCCCCTCCCTTTATCTCATCTCAACTCCTTCCCCTTTGGCTTGCCTAACCTCTGCTCTTCTCGCTTCCATCCCCAGGACTTGCTAAGTCCCCACGCTTGTCACTTCATCAATCCCTGGGACTCGCTCACACACCGCTGCTTGCTCGTTCTGTTCTCCTATCTTCCCAGGACTCGCGCCTACCTCTGGCACTTGTCCTCCACCCTCCCTGGCACTTGCCCCCTATTCTGACGTTACCAGTGATGCCTTGCTTTGGTCTCCTATGCCTTGCACCCCTACTGGTACTCTGCATCTGTGGACACAGTGATCACTACGTAAGGTACTTGCCCAGTGGACTGAGCCCCCATGGTCAGTGGAATCTGACAGACATGGAGTTTGTGAAATGCCATGGCATTCACTACCCAGAGTTTCCAGATGAGGCAGTAGAAGTCGGGGACCAGATCTATGCAACCACCCTGTGCCTACTGCTACCCATGGAGGAAATCCGGGCCAGCTAAACCACTTCTCAGCAGTTGGCCCAAGCGTTTGACACCAACACTCCACCCTGGGCATTCCAAAATGTGGTGCGCTAATATCTCCATAGCTTTGAGGATGTGTTCTCTAAGACCTCCTTCAACTCACTCTCAGAGCGCAAGCAGTGGGACCATGCTATTGAACTGACACCAGACTCCAAGCTCTCCAGCTGTAAGGTCTACTCATTAGCACCTAAGGAACAGGACAAGCTTGACACCTTCCTTCAGGAGAACCTGGACTCCGGTCCACCCTTCCAAGTTGTCAATGGCTTCTCTGATCTTCTTCATCAAAAAGAAGAATGGTTCACTTCTGGCTGGTCCAGGACTACCAGGTTCTTAATGCTATGATGGTGAAGAATTGCTACCCCCTTCCCCTCATCTCCAAGCTCATCAGTAACCTCTGGAGGGTGCAGTACTTCACCAAACTGGATGTCTGGTGGGGCTACAACAATGTGCACATTCAGGAAGGAGACAAGTGGAAGGCTGCCTTCTGGACCAATCAAGGGCTGTTTGAACCACTTCTCATGTTCTTCAGACATCTTCTGGGACTTCATTGTGGGCATAGTGTGCATATACCTTGATGACATCCTCATCTACACCAAAATGCTTGAAGAGCACCGCTCAGTCATGCACATTGTCTAGAATGCCTCTTCCAGCATCAGCTCTACCTCAAACTGGAGAAGTGCGAGTTTGAGCAGACTTGGATTGAGTATTTGGGGCTAATTATCTTGCATGGAGCTGCAGAGATGGACCCAGTGAAGGTGGCAGGTGTGGCGGCATGGCTGGAACCTAAGATCAAGAAGGAGGTGCAGGCCTTCCTGGGATTCACCAACTTCTACTTGAGGCTCATCCAAGACTTCTCCCATCATGCGCACCCTCTATTCAACCTCACTGCAAAGGACATTGCCTGGAGCTGGACTTTGGAGCAGACTGCCTTTGACACTCTCAAGCAAGCAGTCACCTCCAGGCCTGTCCTCCTCTTTTCAGACAACAACTCTCCCTTCCAGGTGGAAGCAGACAGCTCTGACTTTGCCATTGGGGCTGTCCTCTTGCAACAGTCCTGGGATGATGCAAAGTGGCATCCAGTGGTTTTCTACTCCAAAAGCTTGAATGCAGTAGAGCGCAACTACGAGATCCACAACAAGGAAATGCTGGCTATCACCCAGGCCTTTAAAGAATGGCAGCACTTCCTAGAGGGTTCCTGGCATAAGTTTGAGGTTTGGACAAATCACAAGAACCTCAAGTACTTCCAAACAGCCAAGAAGCTCAACTGTTGACAGGCCCAGTGGTCTCTGTACTTAGCCAACTTTGACTTTTCGTTGCACTACAAGCCTGGCCAAAGTATGGGAAAACCTGATGTGCTGTCTTGGAGAGCAGACCATGGCACCAGCGGGGATGACAACAGCAACATTGTGCTCCTCCAGCCAGAGTTGTTTGCCATTCAGGCCATGAAGGGCTTGGTGTTCCAGAGAGTGGAGGCTGATATTCTCTAGGATATCTGGCATGGAAACCAGGATGGCCACCATGAGGATGTTGTTGCTCAAGTGGCCATGGCTCTGAAGTCAGGACCCACCATGGGAGCCAAGTCAGTTGGCATGGATGAATGGGCCCTTCAAGATGGGCTTCTAACCCTCTGAGACCGCATCTATGTGCCCAACATCCTATCCACAGTCCGATGGCCAAACAGAACATGTGAACCAAGAGCTTGAGAAGTACCCCCACCTCTTCTGCAATGAGCAGCAGGACAACTGGGATGAGCTGCTTCCAGACCCCAAGTTCCAGTACAACAACCATGCTCATGCAGCCACTTAGGTGTCACCCTTCTTTCTAAACACCGGACACCACCTGCACATGGGCTTTGAGCCCCAGGCTTGGCCCAAAGCTGTGAATGAGTTTGTGTACTGGATGAAGGTAGCATAGGAGGAGGCCAAGGCTGCTCTCACAAAGGCAAAGGATGATATGGCCCAATACTACAACCATGGAAGAACCCCAGGGCTCAAGTACCAGCCTGGGGACCAGGTCTACTTGGATGCCTCTGACATCACCACCACTTGCCTGTTAAAGAGGCTTTTGCACTGTCAACTAGGACCCTTCATGGTGTAACAACAGGTAGGCCCACTAGCCTACCAACTCCAGCTTCCAGAAGGAATGCAACAGCTTCACCTGGCATTCAATGTGGTCAAGCTAATGCTGGCCCTGGAGGACCCTATCATAGGATGGCACCCTGTGCCTCCTCCACCCCTGGTGGTGGTCACTGACAATGAGAAGTATGAAGTGGAAGAAATCCTGCACAGTCCCCTATTCAGAAGGTGACTACAGTACTCTCCTGGAAGCCCTGGGAAAATGTGCATGTGCTGGAACTGGTCAAAGAGTTCCATTGGAGACACACAGACACACCCTGGGCCATCTAGAGAATCTACCCCATTTCACCAGTGGACCAGACAATCCAAAACTTCTTTTACTGTGCACGTTGAGACACTGCATGCTAGAGAAGAAGAGTGATGTCCCCACCTCCTACGCCACTCTCCAGGACTCTAACCTCCTCAAAACAGCCCCCACAATGTCCCAGGCCTGGACCACCATCCAACCAGCCACCTTGGCAGCCCCTGGTCATCATTGCCCATCACTGCCACTAGCCACTGCCACCCCTGGTATCCTCTGGCCATTACTGCTCACAGCCACCACATCAGCATCAGCTCTGGAAACCCCTGGCACTTCTCCCAGCTACTACTGAGATGCCCATCACACATCATGACTATGCATCACCCCTGGTTTGATCTCCGCATGCCACACCCCACTCCTGCTCACCTGCTTGCCTTGCTGCCATTCCATGCCTACATGCTCCCAAAGCAAGACCTTCCTTTGAAGAGCTTTCTTTGTGCCGCATGACATGCACCCACCACCAACACTGCCTTGCACAATGTCTGGGCTCCATCTTAAGCCTCAGTGCCATATCTTGTCACCAGGGCCTATATACCCTCCAGTATATAAGTTGTAGAGTAGCATGAGTAGCATCTTGTATTTGAGTCTTGATATTGCCATACTTTTGTCTCTAGTTTTGTGTTTTGCCTCTGTTTCTTAGTCTCACGTGCCCCAGTTTCCATTTCTCAACTTATCTCATTTCTGTCTCATACTTGCCTCGTATTGTCTTGTTCTCTTGTCTCTACTTGTCTTGTACTCCCAATCCACTTCTGCTTCTCTCTCTCTCTCTTTCTGCCTCAAGTTTTTAACTCTCTCCTCTCTTCTCTCCTCTTTTGCCTTAGTCTCAACTTATTCCATCTCTCCTTCCATCTCTCATCTTGACTCTTTCCCCTTTTGGCTCACTTAAATATCAAGACTCTCCCCTTACCCCACTTACACACACACCTACCAGCCCATTGGCTATCAGACTGATGCTTATAAAAGACCCATGCCCAAAAGCTATTACACCAGGAGTACTCCACAGCCTTTGTATCTGGCTCCTCTGATCAAGCACTACCCCACACTTGTCTCTACATATTGGGGTTGCTGGCGCCAGCACTGATGTGGCTGCTGTGGTTGGAGGAGCACCATGGATAGCTAAGGCCAGCACTGATGTGGCAGTTGCGGCGGTGATGGCCAAGAGGTGCCAGGAGTGGCAGTGGCTTGTGGCGATGATGGGCAGTGATCACCAGGGCTGCTGAGGTGGCTGGTCAGGTAGTGGTCTGGGCCTGGAATGGTTGTGGAGGTTGGTTTGGGGAGGTTGGAGTCCTGGGACCAGAGCTGAGTGCTGGAGGTTAGTAGTGGGTTGTGACAACATGCAAAGGCAAGCTCAACATCCAAAAGCCCAAACCCTTCCACAGCCATGACCCTCAAAAATGGAGAGTCTCTTCACCCAGTGTCTTACAATGTTTCAAGTTAAGCCCCTTACCTTTCAGCTTGAGAGCTCACATGTTGCATTTGCCGCCTTGTACCTACAAGGCATCACCTTCAACCACTACACAGCATTGCTCTGGTTTGACCCCAATAGCCTAATACTATCCAACTGGCAGGCATTTACTCAAGAGTTCTCAAGTAAGTTTGGCATGTTTGACACTGTAAGAGCGACCTCCATGAGTTGTGGCTCAATTACACACCTAGCAGAGGGAAATCCAAAGTTATATTAGACCTGGTAATCAATGATACAATGGTAACTAATCACCTAGCAGAGGGAAATCCAAAGAGAACAAGTCTAAGGATTCCCTGCTGCTTGGTGCAGCACATCAGTGGGTGGCGGAGGCATGGGAACAACCGTGCAGTGACCAGAGCTAACCTTAACCTTAGATAATGTTCAAACAGGAAAGATGGAAAGTTCTGGGGATTTCCTAAAAAGGAAACAATTCCAGAGATCTCCAGAGGTCTAGAACAAGTTCTGAAGGTTTAGAGCGAGCCCTGGGGGTCCCAGGGAGTGGCGTAGGATGTGTCCAAAAATGGAAGTCAAATGGAAGTCCCCTGACAGACACTGTAGCAGAGGCCAAGGAGAACCTCTTCAATCTCCAGATGCACAACGAATGGTTCACCACCTTCATTGTCTGCTTTCAGAAAGAGGCCTATAAGACCAGTTGGAACTACAATGCCCTCTGGTTTGCTCTCCGCTGCGCCCTGCTCCAACACATCAAGAATGTCCTCTGCCTTGCTCTGTAAGGGTGACCTCCAAGAGTTGCGGCTCAATCACACAACTAGCAAAGGGAAATCTGAAGTTATATGAGGCACAATAATCAACAATACAATAGTAACTAATCACCTAGCAGAGAGAAATCCAAAGAGAACAAGTCTAAGGATTTCCACTCCTTAGTGCGGCACATCAGCAGGTAGTGGAGGCATGAGAACAACTGTACAGGTGACCAGAGCTAACCTTAACCTTGGATGATGCTCAAACAGGGAGTGCAAGAAGTTCTAGGGGTTTTCTAAAAAGGAAATGACCTCTAGCAATCTCCGGCAGTCTTGGGGAGTGGCGTAGGAGGTGGACAAGGTGTAGTGAAGTGCCAAAAATGAAAGTTGAATGGAAGTCCCCTAACATCTGCCAGCACTATAACCACAAGCACTGTAAACATTCCAGGATTTGTAAGACATTTCAGCTCATCTCCTGGACTTATTTGTGGCCAGGCATGAAGAGGGATGTCATCTGGCATGTCCAGGCTTGCAAGTTATGTCTCTAAACTAAGGTTCCCTGCCACCGAAAATATGCCCCAGACCCCTTCTCTGGACAGTAACCCAGCCAACCACTGCCCATTGAAGTTGAAGATGAATACCACTATGAGGTCAACCACATTCTCAACTCATGACTTGTCTGCGGCTGCCCCCACTACCTTGTTTGCTGGAAAAGCTATGGGCTTGAGGACAACACTTGTGAATCCTGGAAGAACCTTGCTGGTGCCCTTGCTAAATTACAAGACTTCCACTGGTGGTACTCCAACAAGCCCTGGGACCCCCAGGATTAGCGCTCACAAATGGCATTAATGGGCATAACCCCCACCTCTGGTTTCATCAGAGATTCAACTCCCACCAAGACCTCTATGTGTTTCTTTGCATATTCAAACTTCTCAATTCTCACAACTCACAAAAGAACGCTAGGCATGACAAGAAACTTTACTCTACAATTATAAGTACACATATTACAAAAGTCCAAAATTTGGAGAACTGGGGTGGCACAGAAGCTCAGCAGCTAATTTATCCCTTTATCGCTCCCCATCACCCCACTTCCCCCCATTGCCAGCCCCACAATTACTATTGTCATCTTTATTTGGGCTGCCAACAACGCCAGATGATCATTCCACAATGGCTACAACTCCCCCATGTCAACCACCACCTCCATCCAGGACCCTGAGGCAATCACATTCTGCTGCCAGTACTCTGCTAGCAACAAGTCCAGCTGGGCCATGCCATGGTCTAGCTTTGTGAGTAGATCATAGGGCATCCACTCAATGCTCTCCTAGAGTGACCCTTGAGCTACTACTGATGCACCGTCAAGGCCAGTGATGATGCTCAAAATTGTACCAAGTGGTATCTGAGTAAGCAGTCACAAGGCAAATAGTGTTGGGCTTGCTAATGGAGGTGAGCTGGGCAGGGTCCCAGAAGACAAATTAGCAGAAGACAGTGGTAAGGGAGTGGTAAGGTGGTGCTTAGCATAGTCGCCAAGCATGTGATGCCTGCCATAGTTGCAAGGTGCATAGATGACAAGGACACTGGCATACTCCCAGTGATGAGACAAGGGCACCTTACAATAGTGCTCTGGCATAAAGTAAGCTTAAGAAAGGCGGAATTGAGCTCTGAAGCCCAAGCGTAAGAGTTAGATGGTGAAGTTAACTTGTTATTTGCAGGCTATAAGTAAAGTATATATAGTAACTTGTAAGCAAAGTTGCTGTTGGCAACCCAAGGGTTGCCAATGCAGGGAACTAGTGAGTAAATAATAGGCAACAATCTTTTATATAGGAAAGTGTTCATCAGACCTTAGCAATAATGGTGGTTACCAGGGTGCAGCAGCAAAGCTGGCAAAGCCTTGGGGTCAAGACAATAAGGTAAAATAAATTGAAAAATAATAAATGAAAAATTCACTAAGTGTTTGTCCGGGGTTCGAACCTCAGCATTTTGAGAGGATGCCAAGTAATGTAATCAGAGGTTGCGCTGACCAGTAATCCATATGGCTGTGCCAGTGAAATCATTAGTACACCTTTTGATACAACCTGGGTCTTATCACTGGTGCTTCCAAACTCAGCCTACAGACAGTCAACTAGGGAGGTAAGAATAGAAAGTTACTCATGAAGAATGCCCTCTTGGCACAATGCCCCCTTGACTAACAACTAGTCCTGCCACCTGATTGCCTCCTGCTCCGCCACTCATACTGTCCTCATCCTCTATTCCTCCTTCAGCACTGCTTCCACAATCCTTGCCTCCAGCTCCACCATCCGAGCCTGCAATGCTGCCACCTCCACCCCATGCTCTTTCACCACCGCCAATGCCACATGCCAGTCTCACTGAGCATTGTTCCAGTCCAGCATCACTACTCTTACCTCATCCTGCCTCCTTTCTCCCTGCTCAAATGCCTCCTGCAGATGTTAATGCAACTCTACATTTGACGTAGCAGACTCTCCTGAACCATCTCCTCCAGAGCAGGCTGTAGACATGCTGAGATGAACAGAAAGATGTGGGGCTTTGGTGGACCCACCAACAATGTGTCACTCTAGGGCTTCTCGCTTGGCCCCCCCTCCAGGGACGGAAATACTTGCCACTTGCCGCAGGCAACCACCAATGGCCTCTGCCTCCGTGGTGGACCCACCTTAACAACCAGAGCTGAGGCCAACTTCTCCTCCTCCTCCTCCTTGCTCTCACTGGACTGCTCCTCTCCACCTTCTCTGGGATGCAAAGCCTCCTTGCCTGCTGCCCACAACTTGGACCCACCCTCCATCTGCCCCAACAGCCACTCCAATGCCCACTCTTGCTTGGCCAACATGCATGATGCCTACTCCAGCCACAACATAGAGCACTTTTTGTGCTTGGATCAGCACAAAAGACACATGGACGAGTCTCAGTAAGCCCCCACTACTGGTGCCTTGAACTCATATGCTGTGCCATGGCAAGCACAGAACACACACTAATGAGTTAGTTAGACTTAGGAGACAAAACAACAGAGGCAACTAACTGGATCCTGATTACAATACCATGCCAATGTTGGCAGACCCCAGGCATGATCAACCACCACCGCAAACTACTTGAGCATAATGTTGGCTTGAGTCACCTGCTGGGCTGCTGAGTGTCACGGCCCGCTACCAACCCCCAGGACTCAGCCCTAGCCCCAGGACTCCAATCCTCCCCAAAACGACTCCCACAACCGCCCTGGGCCTAGACTGCTACCTAGCCAACTCCCTCGGCAGCTCTTGGCCATCATCGCCCATCACTGCCACTAGCCACCGCCACTCCTGGCATCCCCTTGGCCATCACCGCCGTGACTGCCACATCAGCGCTGGCCTTGGCTATTGCACGGCCTATAACCGCTACATCAGCACTGGCACCGGCAACACCCGGCACCCCCGGCCCATGCCAAGACCCCCATCATGCATCACAATCACACATCACCGCCAATCCAACCTCCACACACCACGCTCTGCTCCCACTCCCCTCCTCACCACCCTGCTGCCGCATGTCTCCACATTCTCAGTATGAGACCTCCACGCTGTGCAACATGTCTCAACTCCCACCTCATCCTGCATGGCCCCCAGGTTTCACTCCAAGCCCCGGTGATGTGGCCCGCCACTGGAACCTGGGCCTGAGCTCCGGGGCCTACCTACTGCATAGTATATAAGTCATAGGGTAGTAAGTAGTACTCTAGTCTTGATATTACCGTAACTCCCATACTGTTTTGTTGTATTTCATCTCTGTCTTGTATTCTTGCGCGTTCTGGTCTTGTTATTTTCACTTTGCTTTGTTTCTTATTGTACTTGTCTCATATCATCTCCTTTTGTTGTCTCTATTCATCTCTTACTCTAATTTCACTCTGCTTTGCTCCTCGTCTCTCTCTTAATCCTAAGTTCTCTTGTCTCTTCTGTCTCCGATTCCCAATCTCAACTTGTCCTGTTTCCTTTCCCCTTATCTTATCTTGACCCTTTCCCCTTTCAGCCCACTTAATCTCCACGTCTCTGTTTCCATCCCTGGGACTCACTAAGTCCCCATGCTTGTCATCTCTTCAAACTCCAGGACTTGCTCACACACCGGCGCTCGCTTGTTCCACCCTCCTGTATCTCTGGGACTCACGCCTACCCCCCAGCACTTGTTCTCCACCCACCCCGGCACTCGCCCACTCCTCCGGCATTACTGGCATTCCCCAGCACACCTCTTCTACCCCGCTTTGGCCTCCTATGCCTTGCGCCCTACTGGTGCTCTGCATCTGTGGATACAGTGATCACCACATAAGGTACTCAGTGGACTGAGCCCCCATGGTCAGCGGAACCTGACACTGAGATAGGATGGAATACTCTGAGAGCTATTGGAAGCTGAGGAGGGTGCACTGGTGACACTGGTGCAAACTGAGCAGGCCGCTGCGGCACCACAATATCTTGCAGCACATGGAACAGCCCTGCTGCAAAGAAAAATAGCCCTGAAAGACGTGACATGAGTAAGTTGGCTGAGATAGAAACAACTGACTTACAATTGCGCCTTGCCTCCACATGAAAACAAGCCAAGCAATGCTCAAACAAAGCCCAGTGCTCCCTGTAGGCTGCCCAGGCACTAGCGTTGCTCTCATTGGAAGGAGGAGGAGTAGGAGACAATAATAAGAATGAGGAAGATATGAAGAAAGAGTGGTTGAAATTTGGCAAAGTTTTTCTTTCCTTTTTATTGCATATGGGACTTCTTGATGGCCACCAGACTTTGATGTTGACACCAGAAGCAGCACAGCCACCCACAACTTCCGCACATCTTGAGGGTCTCAACGCTGAAGAGGGGGGAGATGTCATGACCTGCTACCAACTTCCAGCACTCAGCCCTGCCTTGGAACTCTAACCTCCTCAAATCAGCCTCCACAATGTCCCAGGCCTCGACCACTATCCAACCAGCCACCTGGGCAGCCCCTAGCTATCATCACCCATCACTTCCACTAGCCACTGCCACCCCTGGCATCCTCTGGCCATCCTTGCTCACAGCTGCCACATCAGCGCCGGCCCTGGCAACCCCTGGTGCTTCTCTTGGCTACCACCAAGACATCCACCATGCACCATGACCATGCATCACTGCCAGTCCAACTTCCAAACACTACAACTCACTCCTGCTTGCCTCCTTGCCTCACCACCATTTCATGCCTCTAAGTCTCTCCTCTCTTCTCTCCTCCTTTGCCTTAGTCTTGACTTATTCCATTTCCCCTTCTATCTCTCATCTTGACTCTCTCCCCTTTTGACTCACTTAAATCTCTGTGCCCCTTATCTTTGATCCCAGGACTTGCTAAGTCTCCTCACTTGCTCCAGATATCTACTTACCAGCCCCAGAACTTGCTCATGCACCAGCACCCATCTTCCCCTCTAAACTCACATCCTCAGTACTTGTGCTTGCCCCAGCACTTGTCCTTCAACCCTTATCCTCATCCCTGGCACTTGCATTCTCCCTCCAGCGTGACTGGTGATCATTTGCTCAACCACCGCTTGCATCCCTGGTCTCATATGCTCCATGCTCTTGACAGTACTGCTGTTTTGTGGACATTGTGCGCTCCATGTAAGGAATTGCCCAGTGGACTGAGCCCCCATGGTCAGCAGAACCTGACAATTGGCTGATTTACTGTGCATACAGGTGGTGCACATTTCACAATATTTTTGTATATCTTTTTCCATGGTTTTCCACCAAACTAGGTCATGCAGGTAAGTGGATGTCTTTCTTGTTCCTAGATGTGCTAATAATGAATGTGTTTCCAAGATCACAATTTCATGAATGCTTCTTCCATTAACAATTATAGCAGGTATGCACAGCATCTTACCTATTGCTATCTTTAGATAAATTAATCCATTGTTACAGTCAAACTTCTCATACATGCTTGGATTCTCAAAGATCTTTTGAGACAGCAGATCCTCTGATTACTTGCCTCTCAGGCTTTCAAGTAAGTCAATTTGTTCCTTTTCTCCTCGTAGTATTCAGTAATCAAAACTGGCTGCAGATTCTCAATCTGTTCCTGCAACTCTCTTGCTTTCCTCTCTATTTTCTCATCATTTTCTTGTTCTGTGGTCTATCAATTCTGTACTTCTGTTTGCAATGTCAATACTGTGCCATTTTTAGATAGGTTTTGAATCTCTTTTTGGTGTCTTGCTGGCAACTTAATAGTCAACTTTTTCTTTTGAAGTATTGTCTCCACCTCCTCACCCTCCTTTTGCTTCTGAGGGCCTCAAAGAACAAAATGTCTTGCCATTTGAGCTGCAATTCTTTGGAAGTTTTGGGCCTTCCAGTTTCTGCAGGTATTGTCATTTCTTTTATCCTTTGATCCTCTAATTTTGGCTACCTGTAGTTCACAGATTCCTTCTGAGAAGTCAGATGATTCTACCAATAAGTTTACACTCTTGTCCTCCATTCCAACAAGCACAGGCATTGTGATCAAGTGTTTGCCTAAATGTTTATTGTTGATTGCATCATGGTATGTATATTCACTTTTTGCTTGTACTGTTCCAGGCTCATCACTGGAGTAGATGCGTGATAGGGCTTCTGACAATATATTTTCAGTTCCTAGAACATATACAATTTCAAAGTCAAACTCTGATATTTTTTTGATCCATTGGGCTTGCCTCCCTGACAGATTTTTCTGCTCAAGTAAGTGGATTAACTCCTTGTGATCTGTGAACCATTTGAATTTTACTTTTTGTAGTATATCACAGTGCTTTAGCATCGTCTCAACTCCAGCCAGCATCTCAATTTTGTGCACTGGATAATTCTGCTGTACTGGGCCCAACTTAGCTGAGAAAAAGGCTGCTACTTCCGCAGTCTTCCAGTCAGGTCCTTGGCTTATACCTCCTGTAATTCATGTAGTGCAACCATCAGTGATCACATTCATTGGTGGTCCTCTTTTCCATATTTTATTGGCCTTCAATGATGATTTTGACACTGGACTGCCAGTCTTTTAATGTCTTCAAATGCTCATTGGTGACACTGTATCACCCATGAACGTGTGCAGTATTCCTATTGAGATTCTCACTCAATCAATGTCATCTGTCAGGTATCCAGCAGCACTCAGAAATACTCAATGTAAGTCTCCATTTGTTGGTACTTTCCATTTAGACAAAGCATCAACTTTATCAGGATTCATTCTTATTCCATCATCATCCACAATGTGTTCCAGGATCTTTATTTCTTTGCAAAGGAATTGGAGTTTATGTTCACTAAGATAACATTTCTCTTGTTTAAGTATATCCAGTACCATTTTGACTTGTTCAACATGTTCCTCAAGTGAGTTTGAATATATTATTATATCAATCTAAGAATCAACCCAAATATGGCGCAAAAAGGTGATTCATCAATGCTTGGTATGTTGCTAGTGCATTGCAATCTCCTTGTTGAACAACATGGCTAATCATATTTCCATCAGGAGTAGTGACTGTTGTCCTGTGTACCTGTTCAGGTTCTATTCTTATCTGTTCATAGCATCCTGACTGTCAATAATAGATCTGTATTTAGCATTTGCTGCTCTTCTCAAAATTCAATCAATGTCAGGAAGTGGTGATGACATCTTGTGAGTGTTTGCATTTCTTGCATGTAAATCAACTACACTTCACAGTCAAATTGGGTCTCTAGGCTTGCCTGGCTTCCTAAGAAACATCATGGGCATTGCATGCTATGGGCAGTGACTTCCCAATGGCCAGAGCATATATAAGCCACTCTCTTCTCATCCCATTGTGTTTGTAATGCTTTGGGGCATCTGGAGGGACACCAGAGATATATCTTATTTTCCTCAATCAATAGAAATTTTGTGATTGATTGTGCAAAGAGGAGGTAGTGGTGTATCTCCAGCTGATTTACAAATTGATCTTGCATACTCATGTAACTCTTCTTGCACTTGTTCAATGTTTTGATCCACCTGGTCTATGGTCTGTGAAGACAATTGAGTCACACCTACCCCTTCTATCATGGGTACCGGGTCTCTACTCCCAATGATAACATGAGGGGGGTTCAATCCTATAGCAACCCAATGCTAGTAAATCCACAGGATACCAAGTATCATATCATACCCATGTAAGTTCATCATGTCAAAATATCTAGAACCTTTAGTATGCTGATATTCTAATTCAGCCATTACCCCATAATTGACCTTAGATCTGGATCCTTGCATGGCCAATAACACAAGTATAGCCTGTGGTGATTCTTGTTTTTTCAATTTTAACTGTTCAACAATAGTGGTGGATACAAAGTCCCCTAACAACCCAAATCAACAAGAGCATGAACAGGGTGTCTGGCTAGTTGAACTACGATAACAAGAGGTTTGAGCACCTTCCAGGAACTCTCTTTATATCTTACATTATTGCATCACAAAGCTGGGTAAGTTCCTGCTTCCACTTGCTGTCCATTAAGCTCTAAGACTTGTAGAGTGGTTGGTGTGATTTCAATTCAAAGATGTTTCATGGCTCCAATTACTCATCAAAGATCCAATAAACTATCCTCCTGCACTTTGTCACCATGGCTTCCCACAAATAGGTCTCTTGGTACAAAACTATCCTCATTGTCCCAAAATGCTTCAGTTCTAAAATAGCATAATTTCTTTTCCAATTGTCTCTCAGACCATTGAGTGATATTAAATAATTGATTCTTCAGTGAAGACTCTGGGATAGTGGCATGGAACTTGAATAGTAAGTCAATCACTTCAAACTTGCCCTCCTCACTTCTCACTAATTGAAACTGTCCTCCCTGAACAGGCATTCAAGCATACTTGTCTGAAAGGTAGGGTGCCACCAACTTCAAGACTTGACTAGCATTCCAAGCCCACATATCTGTATCCAATGCCATACTGTACCAATGCATTCAGTTGAAGGTTACTCCTGATGTGACATGACAATCATATGCATACCACAAAGCTGGTTCAAATTGTGAGTCCTCAATTGAACTTCTTGGAACAGTCATTGAATATTCTCTCACAAGGTCTGTGATTTGGACATCATTGGTATCCACTTTTTGAGCAATAAATGATGTCCCCAGAATTGCAGACGATTGGCTGGATCATCTGGATATGGCTGCCTTAACTCTAGTAAATACTCAATTTTCCATGTGTAGGCACTGCCTCATTGGTTGGGCCTTTCCATGACTAACTCTTCTTTCCACAGACAATCAGTGTGGCATGTTATTTAAGTATACATTCTCTCCAAAATCCTTAGGACTGCTGAGAATGATTTCTCCCCAGTATTCTCTGTCATTGGCTGGAGCCACTGGAAATTCTTCTTCCTTACTGGGATCTGATACTGATTGTAGCTCAGGTCAACTTCCATCAGTAAGCATGGAATCAGGTGAGTCCATTATATCAAAGACTGATTGTAATCCAGGCCTATAATCATTATTGGAAGTGGAGGAGCTCCTTCCAATTCTAGTTCGTTGTGCTTCAATTTGTGATGGTGAGATTCCCAATTGGAATTATCATCTATCTCAACCATCTCTGACTGTTCAACAAATTCTGCTTCTTCCAGGATTTGATTCCATTTCAATGTCTCAGGGGTAAGCCCTTTTTTGTATGACCCCTTGCACACAGAACTTCTGAATCTATTGAAGAACTTGATATCTTTTCTCACTTACTGTAAGGGCGACCTCCAGGAGTTGCGGCTCAATCACACAACTAGCAGAGGGAAATCCAAAGTTGTATTAGACAGGGTAATCAATGATACAATAGTACTAATCACCTAGCAGAGGGAAATCCAAAGAGAACAAGTCTAAGGATTCCCCGCTGCTTGGCGCGGCGCATCAGCAGGCGGCAGAGGCGTGGGAACAACTGTACAGGTGACCAGAGCTAACCTTAACCTTGGGTAATGTTTGAACAGGAGGGACGCGAAGTTCCGGGGATTTCCAAAAAAGGAAATGACCTCCGGAGATCTCCGGGGGTCTAGAACGAGTCCCAGAGGTCTAGG
>JAGGAQ010000303.1:0-23084 GCA_017657225.1 Termitomyces sp. T69sscA | reverse complement strand
TGTTCTCATACATGACATTAAACACTTATTATTCTCCACTCCATACAACCTCTAAATTCTTGTTGTTTTCCTCTTAACCTCACTACTTTCACTTTGCTACTTCTGCTCTCTTGGACTATACACAGAGGCATGTGCTGTGCAAGTGCATGCTTGAAATGGAGTTACAGTCCTGGCCGAAAAGCTGCAGAGGACACTTGAGAAGCACAAAAGAAACAGCCATGTCTGGAAACTCAGCTTGAAGTTTCAAAGTCAGATGGTTGCATGGGATGACTTTTGAAAACTCAGTTTTAATGTTGAAAGCCAGCTTATTACATCAGCAACCTACCTGAAACGGCCTATTTTTATGTCAGCATTTTAAATTCACATGCTTTGTCACATATATTATAGATATACTGTATTTATAGCTTGCAAATAACAAGTTACCTTCACCCTTTATCTCTTATGCTTGGGCTTCAAAGCTCAATTCTGTTTTTTTTAAGCTTACTCTACACTAAGAGCACTCTCATATGATGTTCTTGTCTCACCACTGGGAGTACACTAGTGTTCTTGTCATATACATGCCTTGCAACTGTGGCAGGCATTGCATGCTTGACGACTATGCTAAGCATTAACTTACCACTCCTTTATCGCTGTTCTCCACTAACTTGTCTTCTAGGACTCTGCCAGGCTCACCTCTACTAGCGAGCCCAATGCTACTCACCTTGTGACTGCCTACTCCAACACCACTTAGTACAATTTCAGGCATCATCATCGGGTAGCAGTCTGGGCCTGGGACAGTCATGAAGGTGGGTTTGAGGAGGTTGGAGTCCTGGGGCCAGGGCTAAGTTCCAGAGGTTGATAGCAGGTCATAATAGGTGCCAGCGCTGATGTGGTGGCTGCAGTTGGGGGAAGTGCTGGAGACAGCTAGAGCCAGTGCTGATGTGGCGGTTATAGATGGTGATGGCTGAGGAGTGCCGGAGGTGGCAGTGGCTGGTGGCAGTGATGGGCGGTGATGGCTGAAGGCTGCCAAAGTAGCTGGTCAAGTAGCGGTTCAGGCTCAGGATGGTTGTGGAGGTTGATTTGAGGAGGTTGGAGTCCTGGGCTGGGGCTAAGTGCTGGAGGTCAGTAGTGGGTTGTGACAGAGTTCAAAATCAAAAGAAAATCCTTGGTGACTTACTAGCTGACATGCTATCTTTAGACCCCAATCCACCACCATTTTGGCCCAATGAATGCTGATGATGCCTGAAATTGTACCTAGTGGTGTCTGGGTAGACAGTCACAAGGTGAAAAAGTTTAGTGTTGAGCTCACTAAGTGAGAGAAGAGCTGAGCAGAGTTTCAGAAGACGAGTTAGCAAAGGACAGTGGTAAGGAAGTGTCATGATGAGTGCTTAGCATAGTCACCAAGTGCTAAAGGTCTGCCACATGTATGAGGTGCATAATAAGACTAGAGCACTAGCATACTTCTAGTGGCAAAACAAAGCATTAAAGACAATACCTTGGCATAGAGTAGATTTAAGACAGGCTAAATTAAGCTCTGAAGCTCAAGCATAAGAGATGAGGAGTGAAGGTAACTTGTTATTTGCAGTGTGTAAGTACAGTATATATAACAAGTAGTAAGCAAAGTCACCGTTGGCAATTAAAGGTTGCCAAAGTGGCAGACTTGGTAAGTAAGCAATAACCAACAATCTTTTATATAGGAAAATGTCAATCAGATCTTGGCAACATCTAGTGGTGCCAATTAAGCTGTTGTGTCAAGATGTCAAAAAGTAGACACAAAATCACCAAACTGCCAGTATCATCAAATGATGGTGGTTGCCAGAGTGCAGTGGCAATACTGATAAATTCTTGGTGGTCAAAAAAATAAAGTGAACCAATCAAAGAAAAGAATAGAGAGATATGAAAAATGCTTGTTCAGGGATTCAAACCCTAGTTCTTTGAGTGGGCACCAGGTAGACCATAGAGAGCACTAATCACTAGTCCACAAGCCTGTGCCAAAAAATATCTCAGTACACCTTTTGATACACCCTGAGTCTTATCAATGCTTTATCAAGGAAAGGTGCCAACAGTTCTTTAAAGACCACAACACTGGCTTCCTTACTCAGGCAGAACTCAATGTGCTTAGTGATTTGATGTTAAAACAGAACAAAGCCTTCACTTGGAATGACACAGAAAGGGGCAGTTTCAGGACTAACTTCTTCCTATCAGTGGTAATCTCTACTATCCTCCATGTGCCTTGGACTGAATGGGTTTGGAAGCAGAGGTCTGCCAGATCATATGCAACAAAATCAAGGCTAGCCTCTATGAACCCTCAAATAGCACTTACTACTCACGCTGGTTTTGCATACTCAAAAAAAATGGTAAACTTCATATTGTGCACAGTTTGGAGCTGTTAAATAAAGTCACCCACCATTTGGCACTCTGGGGTGCCATCATTTCTGGACTACGTGGCAAAATCTTTTGCTGATAGAATCTGTGGTGCTACCTTGGACCTTTACATTGCCTACAGTACTCAATGAATCTCATTTAGTGCTCTTAGAAAGATGGAGCATCTGTCATGATCTCTCTGAGGTTTGCACCTTCTTAGGAACTGTGGGAGTACTCTGGATGTTCATTCAAAACTTTGCTCATCAAGCTCATCACCTCACCTGTCTTACTCATGCCAACAAGCCCTTTGAGTTTGGCCCTGACCAAGTGAATGCTCAATTTGACCTTGTGAAAGTGCTCCAAGACGCTAAGCCTTTGGTATTCATTGACTGACAACCTTAAGTGCCTTTCACAGCTAACAAGCAGCAAGTACAAGTTCTTCATTTGCTATGATACCCACTTTTTCCTAAGCAACAATTGCCTTTGACACTCAACAAGGATGGTGCACTGGTCACCTATGTATCCTTTGCACTATGCACAACGAGTTGGGACACCATGGTCTCTATGCAACAAGGGCTACTCTGCTGGAGTGATTCTGGTGGCTTCAAGCACAAGCAGACATTTAACATGTCATATTTGCCAAGTATAGCAGACACACCAATTTCTTATACCACCTACTGTCACTATGCCTGCACTCTTAATCAGCAAAATCTACATCAACACCATGCACATGCCCAAGTCAGGATGCTTCAAGTACATTATATAGGGCTGATGCTTGCTAGTTCACTGGCTGGAGTTCCATATGCTTCAGAGGGAAAATACAAACACTATTGCTAAGTGGCTATTTGAGGATGTCATCTGCTGTTGGAGTGCACTAAGAGAAATTGTCATGGACATTGGAGCTTCCATCATCAAAGCGCTAACATACTTCACCAAGAAATACAACATTCATCACATATGCATCTCAGGCTACAATAAGCATGCCAATGGACTTGTGAAATGCCCTCACTTTGACATATGCCAAGCACTCTTCAAAGCTGTAGATGGAGATGAAAACAGACGGAGTGAAGCCACCTATTCAATCTTTTGGTTTGAAAGGGTAACAATCTATAAACACATGGAGTGCTTACAATACTATGTGGTCACAGGCATCCATTCTCTACTTTCTGCTGACATAGTTGAAGCCACTTATCTGCTCTCAACAGCCTTCTTTCCACCACTTACTTGGTTGCTATATGGGCTATTGACTTACAACAGTGCCAAAAAGATTTAGCATGCCTACACAAGACAGTCTTTAGTACGTACATGATGCAAGGAAGCACTAAGGTTTGAAATTGACTATAGTGCTACCATCAGAAATTACAACTTCAAGACGGGTGTCCTGGTCTTTATGCATAACTCCAAAATTTAATCCACCCACAATAAGAAGATATGGCCACAATACCTTGGTCTTTGATAGTCATCTCCAGAAACTGAGGGGGTGCTTACATTCTATGCAAATGCAATGGCTTTGTGCTGCATAGGCTTGTTGCCACCTTCCGTTTGCTCTCTTACTTAGCATGCAAACATATTGACTTGCTGCTTAGCACCCTTAACATAGACACTGCTAAGTTGAGGCAACTTGAAGAAATGGACCTGCTAAACAATGAAGACCTACCTGTAATAGATAAAGTAGACAATGAATAAGCACCAACAGCCTATAAGCACTAAGCCACCCTTCCCTTATACACTATATTTTCAATTCTAGATCACTATACTTGACAGACATTTTCAATTATTATTTACCTTTCAAGTCACAGTGCTAAGGGCCTTAGTGCCTAGTGCCATGCACAAACCAGCGCCAAAGAGGTTGTTTTGCCATGATGACTTACTGAGTGTTTCTCAAAGGCCAATACCTATCCTTTATCAAGCCAACCATTTGCTAAGTCACTTCCTTGCTTTATTTATTGTTTTCCTCTACTTACTATAGACTTTGTTCCTTATGCTACAAACCATCTTTGTGAACTCAAACTTACTTTCTTACTTCTCACTGTTTGAAGGGAAGGGAGGAGTACAATTTCATTACCTTACTTATACAAACTCCTTATTCAAAAACCATTCAAAAATATTCAACATTTTAAAAACCTCTTCATATAGGTGGCCTGTGCCTGCATCCACTTCAAGAATTTTGTTTGCTGAAAAGGCACCATTGAGTGTGCCAAGTCTTCTTCCAGCCACTTGAAGGCTTCATCAGTGACCTTTAGTGCTGAGGGCAAAAGTCCACCTAGAGTCATACTAAAGGGCTGCGCTAAGTATCTTTGCTGCCAAATAAAGAAAAAGAGAACTCACCCTTGCTTTTATACACCACCTAGGCTTTCAAGACTCTGGCTTGTCACCAGATGACACATCCCAGATGGTTGGGTGCTTGGCACCCCACTTTGGCAGCCACTTCCAATCTGGTGACCTCTCACTCCAAGACCCTGTGTGGCAGGTTGCCTCCTTCTCCTCCTCTTTGTCCTCTTCATCTCTCTGCCTGTCATCCTCTTGCTGCATGCCAATGTCTTGAGGCACCTCAGATTGTCAACTTGGTCCTGCCAAGTTCTCACCACTGGGCACTGCCTTGCTAGACTCTATAGCTGCTGCTAAGTGGCATGCTTCCTTGTCTCTGTCCTCTTTTTTGTCCTCTAACACCATTAGAGTCACTACATGAGCCCTCTTCTTTCTTTTACTCATTGGCAACAAGGGTGGAGAAGCCTTCTGCTTATCCTTGCTGCTCTGCTCCTCCTTTTTACCTTGGTGCATTGGTAGTGCCAAGCTCCTCCTACTGATGGTGACCATCTCACCACCAGCCTCTACTTCTCTTGCCTTCTCCACCACTGCTCATGCCCTCTTCACCAACACCATTTGATGATAATTCTTTTCTACTATGGGGTCAGGGGCATCACTCCACTTGTGTGTTTTCGCGCCATCAAGTGTATATCGCCTCTTCTGAGCCATGCAGTGAAACATGGAGGAGTGTTAACAGAGTACCAACACTCTTATTGTTGTTTGCCCAGCATTTGTTGCACTTAGAAGAAAAACAAAACAATCAGTGAGCACTAAGAAAATAGGATATTTGCTTACCAATCCCCTGTTCCTCCTTAAATGCTTGGCACATCACCAAGTTTACTGTAGCTTTCTTCTTTGTTTTCTTTGAGACTACACCCACCTCCACTCTGGTGTCAACTACTGCCTCTCATCACTTAAGTACCAATAACTTTGCTAACTCCTTATTAGTGAATTTGGACTGCATTGTTACTTGGCACTAAGGGTTAGCGAAACAATAAGTCCATTAAAGGCTTTGGCGCTTACCTAGTATCTTGGCACTTTGTGCCCTTAGAAGTTGGCTTGGTGGGAAACATCTTCTTCACAGGTGACACTGGTCCCTTGGCACCACCTGCAGAAGAGTGTCACTGGCACTGCTGCTCTTAGAGCAGCACCAGCCAAATTCACAGGTGTCTTTTCTTTGATGCCCTCCTCCCTTCCTTGCCTTTGCTAAAAGCCCTCACCAGCACTTGTAGCCTCCTCAAGCCTCATCTGTCACGACCTGCTACCAACCCCCAGGACTCAGCCCCAGCCCTGGGACTCCAACCCTCCCCAAAACAACCCCTACGGCTGCCCCGGACCCAGACCACTACCTGGCCAACCCCCTCAGCAGCCCCTGGCCATCACTGCCTGTTACCGCCATCAGCCACCACCACTCTCAGCACCCCTTTGGCCATCACCGCCGTGACTGCCACATCAGCGCTGGCCTTGGCTATCACACCACCCACAACTGCCACATCAGCACTAGCACCGGCAACACTCAACACCCCTGATCCATGCCAAGACCCCCATCATGCATCACAATCATGCATCACTGCTGACCCAACCTCTGCATGCCACGCTCCGCTCCTGCTTTTCTCCTCACTGCCCCACTGCCGCATGTCTCTGCATTCCCAGTATGAGACCTCCATGCTGCGCAACATGTTTTAACTCCCACTCCGCCCTGCACGGCCCCCAAGTCTCACTCCAAGCCCTAGTGCCACGATCCGCCACTGGAACCCAGGCCTGAGCCCTGGGGCCTACTTATTGCGTAGTATATAAGTTGCAGAGTAGTAAGTAGTACTCTAGTCTTGATATTCTCCTGTACTGTTTCATTGTGTTTCGTCTCTGTCTTGTCTTCTCGTGTGTTCTGGTCTCATTATTTCCACTTTGATTCATTTCTTATTGTACTTGCCTCATATTGTCTCCTTGCATTGTCTCTACTCATCTCTTACTCTAATTCCACTCTGCTTTGCTCCTTCCCTTTCTCTCAACTCTAAGTTCTCTTGTCTCTTCTGTCTCTGGTTTCCCATCTCGACTTGTTCTATTCCCTTTCCTTTTATCTTATCTTGATCCTTTCCCCTTTTGGCTCACTTAATCTCTGCATCTTTGTTTCCATCCCTGGGACTCACTAAGTCCTTGCATCCATCATCTCTTTGAACTCCAGGACTCGCTTGTGCACTGGCGCTCGCTTGTTCCACCCTCCTGTATTTCCGGGACTCATGCTTACCCCCCAGGACTCATCCTCTGCCCACCCTGGCACTCACCCACTCCTCCAGCACTGCTGGCACTCACTCACTCCTTCAGTGCTGCCGGCACTCTCCAGCACACCTCTTCCACCTTGCTTCGGCCTCCTATGCCTCGTGCCCTACCAGTGCTCTGCGTCCGTGAACATGGTGATCACCATGTAAGGTATTTGCCCAGTGGACTGAGCCCCCATGGTCAGCGGAACCTGACACCATCCCTTTCAGCATCAATGCCTCCAACTCCTTAATAATGCGCTGTTGTGCATCCACTACTGACTCCTTGGCAACCTCTTGCTAAAACTCATCTTGGTACTAAAGGTCTTGTTCCACTAATGGTGCAATTACAGCATCCTTACTATGAGGAGACAAATCAGATCAAAAAAGGAAATTTGCCTCTTTTGCACCAGATTTACTACCATGGGCACATTGCTAGCCAGCAATGCCTCCAACTCATTGTTGAAGGACATGGCAGGAGGTGCCTAGGATCGTTTATTAGTGCAGCACTTGGCAACTATATATCAAAACACTTACAAAGTTGGCAGCAAATAGTGCCAACCACTCAATGCCAATATTGTCTTGATACCTTGTGCAGCACCATTCCAGCAACTCTCCATCCTGATCTCATGTAATACCGTCACCCCACATTGACCAGCACTTTTGCCAGAGGTGCATCATCCCCTTGACCTTGTTATAGAGCACCTTTGTATCCAGGCCTGGATGTGCATCATCAGCATGTTGGTGCAGGCAATGAAGGTGGTGGATGCCAGAGAAGCATTTGAAGGGAAGGTAGATATTGACATTGGAAAGAATAAATTTACCAAAGTACCAAAACAACTGCTAACCTCTTTATATGCTAAAACTTGTGCCCATTAGCACACAGACCCTCAACATGTGATTGCTAGGAGTTGATTGAGAACAGTCAAATTTTCAGTTGGAAGAAGATGATAAGACCCAGGTTGTGTCAAAAGGAGTACTGATATAATTTTTGGCACAGGCTTGTGGACTTGACTAGTGTGCCCTATGGTCCACCTGATGCCTGCCTCAAGGGCTAGGGTTCAAATCCCAGACAAGCAATTCTTGTATCTCGCTATTATTTTTCTGATTATTTACTTTATTTTCTTGACCACTAAGGATTTACCAATATTACTGCTGCACCCTGGCAACCACTATCATTTGATGACACTGACAGTTTAGTGATTTATACCTACTTTTTAACATCTTGACATGATAGACAGCTTAATTGGTGCCACTAAGCATTGCCAAGGTCTGATTGACATTTTTCTATATAAAAGATTGTTAGTTATTGTTTATTTACAACAACCTTTGGTTACCAACGGCGACTTTGCTTGCTACTTATTATATATACTGTACTGATACACTGCATGTCAGGTTCCGCTGACCATGGGGGCTCAGTCCACTGGGTGAGTACCTTATGTGGTGAGCACTGTGTTCACAGATGCAGAGTACTGGTAAGAGTGCAAGGCGTAGGAGACTGAAGTGGGGCCAGGGGTGTGAGCGAGGAGTTGCTAGTGACACCAGAATGGAGGGTGAGTGCTAGTGAGGGGTGGGGGATGAGTCTTGGGAATAGGCGCAAGTTTCGGGGAGGCAAGAAAATAGAACAAGCAAGTTCCAGGAATTAATGAGTAAAGAGTTGAGCGAGTGTGGGGACTTAGCGAGTCTCAGGGATGGAAGCGAGAAGAGCGGAGATTGAGCGAGCCAAAAGGGGAAAGAGTTGAGATAAGATAAAGGGAAGTGGAAACAGAATGAGTTGAGACTTGAGGCGGGAGACAAAAAGAGATAAGGGAAACTTAGAGGTTGACAAGGAGAGGAAGAGTAAAGCAGAGATGGCATTAGAGTAAGAGATGAGTAGAGACAACAAATAGGAGAAGATACAAGATGAGTACAATAATAAATGAAGCAGAGTCAAAAAACAGAGACCAGAACGCATGAAACTATGAAACAGAGGCAAAACACAATGAAATAATATGAGAAATATGGTAATATCAAGACTAGAGTACTACTTGCTACTCTACAACTTATATACTGTGTGGTAGATAGGCTCCGGGGCTCAGGCCTGGGTTTCGGTGGTAAGTCATAGCGCCAGGGCTTAGGGTGAGACCGAAGGATCGTGCGGAGTGGTGGTGGGGGTTGAGACATGTTGCACGGTGTGGAGGTCTTGCACTGGAAATGCAGAGACATGCAGTTGTGAGGTGGTGAAGAGGTGAGTGGGAGTGGAGCGTAGTGTGTGAATATTGAGTCGGCAGTAATGTGTGATTGTAATGCATGATGGGGGTCTTGGCACAGGCTGGGGGAGCACCAGGTGTTGCCAGCACTGGCACTGATGTGGCAGCTGTGGTTGAGGAAGTGCTGAAAATAGCTGGGGCCAGTGCTGATGTGGCAGTTATGGGCAGTGTGATAGCTGGGGCCAGTGCTGATGTGGCAGTCATGGCAGTGATGGCCGGGGGAATGCTGGAGGTGGCGGTGGCTGGTGGCAGTGATGGGCGGTGATGGCTGGGGGTTGCTGAGGTGGTTGGCTGGGTAGCAGTCCAGGCCTGGGGTGGTTGTGGGGGTGGGTTTGAGGAGGATGGAGTCCTGGAGCCAGGCCTGAGTCCTGAGGGTCAGTGGCAGGTCATGACACTGCAAATAACAAGTTACTTTCACTTTATGCTTAAGCTTCAAAGCTCAAATATGCTTATCTTGAGTCTACTATATCTTAAGGTGCTGTCTTAGTGCTTTGTTTTGCCATTGAGAGTACACCAGTGCTCTAGTCTTACTATGTGCTTCACACATATTGCAGGCCTCTAGCGCTTGGCAATTATGCTAAGCACCAACCCTGACACTTCTTTGCTGCTGTCCTTTGCTAACTCGTCTTCTGGGACCCTGCCTAGTTCTCTCTCACTTAGCAAGCCCAACGCTGATCCCTTTTGCTTAGTGACTGCTTACCTAGACATCACTTGGCATAATTTCAGGTGTTATGTGCGTTTCTTTGTCTTCATTCTCCTTCTTGTCTTCCAATTCCACCTCTGGGGTTACCGCTTGCACCCTCTTCTTCCCCTTGCTCCTAGACAACAAAAGTGGAGAAGCCTTGTGCTTGCTCTTGCTGCCCTCCTCTTTCTTGCTTTGGTGTGTCAGCAGCATCAAACTCCTCCTACTGATGGCAATCACCTCATCATCAGCCTTTGCCTCCCTTGCCTTCTTTACTACTGCACATGCCCTCCTCATTAAGACTGCCCAATTTCTCTATTAAGAGGTTAGGGCATTCCCACACTCTTGTGTCTTAGCGCCATCCAGCATACAGGGTCTCTTCTAGGCCATGCATCAAAAGCATGGAGCAAAGAGGTGACAAGCAAAAAGATGAGGGAGATGAGGCAGCCTGCCAGGCAATGCCTTGGCATGAAGAGTTGTGGATTGAAAGTGGTTGCTGGAGTGGAGTGCCAAGCACCTGGCAACTTACCATGTCTCATTTGGCAATGAGCCAGAGTTTCAGAAGCCTAGATGGTGAGTAGAAGCCAGAGTGAGTATCAATTTTCTATTGAATTGTTGGTGAAATACTGAGTGCAGCACTTTCAGTATAACTTGCAGTAGACCATGCTTTCAATGCTAAGAGTGACTGAAGATGCCTTTGAGTGGCTGGAAAAGGACTGAGTGCATCTGGTGGTGCCTCTTCACCCTGCTGAGGTCTTGGAGCAGATGTGAGCACAGGCCACTCATATGGAGAGTCTATTGGAGCAGGAGGCAGGAAAGGCAGAGCTGATAAGGTTGCGCCTATGATACTCAACCTTGTCACAGAGTGTGAACACCCTTTGCAACTACCAAGAGGACATTGCATTAGTGAAGTAAGAAAGTGACTTAGCAAAAGAGGCAATTGGTATAGGGTTTGTATTGGCCTCTAGAGAATGCTTAGTAAATCTTCTTGGTGCTGTATAAGTTAATGGCCTGCTTAGCAACTAGGTCAGTGGTGGAAAGAAGGCTGTTGGGAGCAGATTGGAGGTAAGTGGCTTCTACAATATCATGCACAATGTCTACAAACGCAGTGGTACTGTCAAGAGTGTGGGGTATAGGAGACTGGAGCAGGGCCAGGGATGTGAGTGGTGATGGAGCAAAGGATCACCAGTCATGCTGAGGCAGGAATGTGAGTACCAGAGATGGGGAAGGAGGGTGGAAGATGAGTGCTGGGGTAGGCGCAAGCCCTGGAGATGCAAGAGGAGAGGTAGAAGCAAGCGCCGGTGCCCAAGTGAGTCCTGGAGCTGGTGGATAGACAGCTGGGGGCAAGTAAGAGGATTTAGCGAGTCCCAGGATCAAAGGTGGGAGGCACAAAAATTTAAGTGAGCTGAAAGGGGAAAGAATTGAGATAAGATAGAGGAAAGGGGAAATAGGATGAGTTGAGATAAAGGTGAGAGATGAGAGAGTAGAGATGAGACTTAGAGACTTGAGGCAAAGGGAAAGAAATGAAGCAGAGATAGATTGAGAGTACAAGACGAGTAAGATGAGTGGAAATGAGACAATACAAGATAAGTACAATACAAAAAAGAGATACGTTGGAAAGCAGAAACTGGGGCACATGAGACTAAAGAGACAGAGACAAAACACAAAACCAAAGACAAGAGGTATGGCAATATCAAGACTAGAGTACTAGTTGCTACTCTATGACTTATATACAGTTCAGTATGTAGGCCCCAGAGTTCAGGTCCAGGTCCTGGTGACAAGTTGTGGTGCCAGGGCTTGGGATGAAGCCCAGGGATTGTGCAAGGCAGTGGCAGGGGTCAATGCATGTTGTGCAGTGCAAAGGAAGCTTTTCAAAGGAAGGTCTTGCTTTGGGAGCATGGAGGCATGGAATGGCAATGAGGTGAGCAGGTGAGCAGGAGTGGGGTGTGGTGTGCAGAGGTTGGACTAGTTGTGATGCATGGTTGTGATATGTGATGAGGGCCTTGGCATGGGCCAAGAGGAGCACTGGATGTTGCTGGAGCTGGTGCTGATGTGGCAGCTGCAGTTGGAGAGGCGCCAGAGATAGCTGGAGCTAGCGCTGATGTGGCAGTCTCAAGTGGTGATAGCTGGAAAGATGCCAGGGGTGGTGGTGGCTGGCAGTGGTGATGGGCGATGATGGCTGGGGGCTGCCAAGGTGGTTGGTCAGGTAGTGGTCTAGGCCCAGAATGGTTGTGGAAGTTGGTTTGGGGAGGTCAGAGTCCCAGAACCAGGGCTAAGTGCCAGAGGTTGGTAGCGGGTCATAACACAAAAGACAGAGTAGATGGCTTTACTCCATTGATTCTCATTCCTGTCTACTGCTTTGAAGAGTGCTTGGCGCACATAAAAGTGAAGGCGCTCCACCAGTCCATTGGTGTGCTTGTTATAGCCTGAGATGTATATATGGTGAATGTTGTATTTCTTAGTGAAGTATGTTAGTGCTTTAATAATAGTAGCGCCATTGTCTGTGACTATTTCTCTTGGTGTGCCCCAATGGCAGATAACATCTTCAAATAGCTACTTAGCAAATGTGTCAATGTTCTCTCTCTAAAGCATGCAGTACTCCAGCCAGTGAACTAGTGAGCATCATCCTTGTATAATGTATTTGAAGTGTCCTGACTTTGGCATATGCATGGTGTCAATGTATATCTTGTTGAATAAGGGTGCAAAAGTGGCAATCATAGGCAGAATGAGGAGCTGGTGTATCTGAGGCAAAGGTGACACATTTTAATGTATTAAGCAATGTCAGCTCATGCTTGAGGCTACTAGAATTGTTCCAGCGAGGTAGTCCTCATCATGTAGAGACCACAGTGTCCTGATTTGTTATGCATAGCATGAAAAATATATAGGCAACCATCCTGCTTGACTACCAGCTTGTGTGCACCATCTTTGCTGCAGCGCTAAAGGCAATTGTTGCTTAGAAAGAAGTGAGTAGCATAGCATATAAAAGATTTGTACTCATTGTTAGTTAGTTGAGGAGGTTGCTTAAGGTCCTTCATCCATTGGCACAGCAGGTCTAAACAATGATCCTCTTTTATGGCCTTAGTGCTTCTGAGTACCACATAATATATGAGTTTGCTTTCATGCAGTGGCTGAGGTTCTTCTATCACTTGTCCTGGCATCTGTTGAGTGTAAGCATTTAAATCCTTGGTGTAGAAGGTGCCAATTGTAGGGAAGAGAATGGGTGTATAAAGTGCAATGGGGTGAAGGAGTGTGTTGGAAGGGGTGTCTGATCTTAACAAGCAAATTGGAAGTTGAATGAGGTGTATAAAACCATAGAGCCTATTGATCCAGATGCCAAAGTCCTCAAGTTCCAGGTTGTTGGGTTGTCTTGGCTGCCTAGAGAGTCCATCAAGGCTATGGGAAGTGCCTTTAACATGAACTAATTCAAAGAAACATGAGGATAGCTACCATCCATCTGTTCATGCTTGCCAACAGCTGTATGTCTGGATTCTGCAGCATTCCTTTGATATACCTGGCATTCACTTTCACTATAAGGTTTCTAACTCTAATTAGGTATATCCTTAGTGCTTAGAAAGCCTGAAATAAGCCATAGAGCTCCAGCTTTGGTTGACTATAGTGAGATTTGCAATCATTCAAAACAGTTATAGCACTTTTGCTTGCAATTGTTGTAAGGCATTGGTAGAGGTAGAATCCAACAGCAATGTAAGAGGTGTTGACAGTGATAAGCCTGTGGTTGTGTCAAAAGGAGTACTGATATATTTTCTGGCACATGCTTGTGGACTAGTGACTAGCATGCTCTATGGTCTACTTGGTGCCTGCTTCAAGGGCTAGGGTTTGAATCTTAGAACAAGCGTTCATGGTTTTATGCTATTATTTTTCTAATTATTTTACCTCATTTTCTTAACCACTAAGGAATCATTGGTATTGCCACAGCACCCTGGCAACCATCATCATTTGATGACATTGACAGTTTGGTGATTTTATACCTACTTTTTGACATCTTGACATCTTGATAAGACAGACAGCTTGATTGGCACTGCTAGGCATTGCCAAAGTCTATTTGATATTTTCCTATATAAAAGATTGTTGATTAGTGTTTACCTACAAGTTCACCGCTTTGGTGACTTTGCTTTCCACTTACTATATATACTGTTGATAAGCTCTGAGTTGTGTCAAAAGGAGTACTGACATATTTTCTAGCCCAGGCTTGTGGACTAGTTGTTAGTGTGCTCTATGGTCTACCTGGTACCCTCCCAAGGAGCTGGGGTTTGAATCTCTGGACAAGCACTTTTTGTATCATATTATCATCTTTTTACTTATTTTTACCTTACTTTATTAACCTTGAGGATTCACCAACCTTACTGTTGCACCTTAGCAACTGTCATCATTTTGATGACACTGACAGTTGGTGATTTCATACTTACTTTTTGACATCTTGACACAACAGACAGCTTGATTGGCGCTGCTAGGCATCACCAAGGTTTGATTGACATTTTCCTATATAAAAGATTGTTGTTTACTTACTCAGTTCCCTGCTTTGGCAACCTTTGGTTACCAACGGTGACTTTGCTTACAACTTACTATATATACTGTACTTATACACTATAAATAACAAGTTATCTTCACTCTCCATCTCTTACGCTTGGGCTTCAGAGCTCAATTTAGTCCATCTTAAGCTTACTCTATGCTAACACACTGTCTTAGCGCTTTGTTTTGCCACTGGAAGTACACTAGTATCCTAGTTTAACTACACGCCTTGCACCTATGGCAGGCTTCTAGTGTTTGGCAGCTACACTAAGTACCACCCTCATAATTCCTTACCACTGTCCTTTGCTAACTAGTCTTCTGGGATTCTGCCTGGTTCTTCTCCACTTACAAGCCCAATACTATTTCTTCTCACTTAGTGACTGCCTATCCAGACACCACTTGGTACAATTTTGGGTGTCATTAACTTAGAGTCCACTGTGAGGGACTAGAGCAGAATTCCACCAGAGACCTGCTTTCAGAGGCAGCACCACCTTGCACAACAGTCTGAAAGTGCCATCATTCCCTTTCACTTAGTGCCTTCCACTCCACAGTTACTGGAAGCCTTACCACCTACAACTCTACTTGAAGAACTTCAACAAGCAAGCGACAGCCTTAGCGTCAACATTTCAACCTTAGCACCTATACTCTTGGCACATTCTTGGCATACTACTGTGAATTTCAAAAGATCTCCTGTTGGCTACTCCAGCACAGCAAGTTGCATGACTGGAATAGGGAGTGAGTGCTGGGGATGGTGAAGGACGAGTGCCGGGGGTAGGCACAAGTCCTGGGGAGACAGGAGAATGGAACAAGCGAGCACCGGTGCATGAGCGAGTCCCAAGAATCAATGAAGTGACAAGCACAGGGACTTAGTGAGTCCTGGAGATGGAAGCGGAAGAGCGGAGATTGAGTGAGCCAAAAGGGGAAAGAGTTGAAATAAAATAAGGGAAGGGGAAACAGAACAAGTCAAGACTGGAGGCCAGAGACAGAAGAGACAAGGGAACTTAGAGATTGGCAGAGAGATGAAGAATAAAGCAGAGTGGAATTAGAGTATGAGACAAATAGAGGTGACAAATGGAGCAGATATTAGACGAGTACAATAAGATATGAAGCAGAGTGAAAATAGAAATTGGGACATGCGAGAATATGAGACAGAGCTGAACACAATGAAACAGTATAGGAGTTATAGTAATATCAAGACTAGAGTACTACTTACTACCCTACAACTTATATACTGTGTGGTAGGTAGGCTCCGAGGTTCTGGCCCAGGTTCTAGTGGTGGGTCATGGCACCAGAGCTTAGGGTGAGACTCAGAGATTGTGCAGGATGATGGTGGGGTTTGAGACATGTTGTGCAGCGCAGAGGTCTTGCACTGGGAATGCAGAGACACGCAGCAGCAAGTTGGTGAGGAGGGGAGCAAGAGCGGGGCGTGGGATGCTGAGATCAGGTCAGCGGTGATGCATGATTGTGATGTGTGGTGGGAGTCTCAGCATGGGCCGAGGAAGTGTTGGATGTTGCTGGTGTTGGCGCTGATGTGGCGGTCATGGATGGTGTAATAGCTGGGGCCGGTGCTGATGTGGTGGTTATGGTGGTGATGGCCAAGGAGATGCTGGAGATGGTGGTGGCTGGTAGTGGTGACAGGTGGTGATTGTCAGGTTCCGCTGACCACGGAGGCTCAGTCCACTGGGCAAATACCTTACATGGTGATCACCGTGTACACAGACGCAGAGCACCAGGAGGGTGCGAGGCATAGGAGACCAAAGCGAGGTGAGGGCGGTATGTGGGCGAGCGCCGGTAGCACCGGTGAGGGGGGCGGGTGCTGGGGAGGTTGCAAGACGAGTGCCGGGGGTTGGCGCGAGTCCTGGGGATACAAGAGGATGGGACGAGCGAGCGCCGGTGAGCGAGCGAGTCCCAGGGATCAAAGAGATAACAGGCACGGGGACTTAGCGAGTCCCAGGGATGGAAACAGAACCGGGGAAGTTAAACAGCCAAAAGGGGAAAGAGTCGAGATAAGATAAGGGAAGATGACAATTAGAATAGATTGAGAGGACGAGATGAGTAGAGATGAGATAGAGAGATGAAACGAGACGAGTACAATGGGAAAAGAAGCAAGTAGAAATAACGAGACTGGGGCATGCGAGAAAACAAAACAGAGACAAGAACAAGGCAAAACAATATAAGGCTACGGTAATATCAAGACTAGAGTACCTACTTACTACTCTACGACTTATATACTATGCAGTACGTAGGGCCCAGGGCTCAGGCCCGGGTTCCAGCAGCGGGTCACAGCGCCGGGGCTTGGGGTGAGACCCGGGGGCTGCATGGGGCGGGGTGAGGTTGAGATATGTCACGTGGCGCGGAGGTCTCGCACTGGAAATGCAGAGACACGCAGTAGTGGGGCGGTTGTCAGATTTTGCTGACCACGGAGGCTCAGTCTACTGGGCGAACACCTTACGTGATGATCACCATGTACACAGACACAGGGCACTTGGAGGAGCGCAAGGCATAGGAGACCGAAGCAGGGTGGAGGCGGTGTGTGGAGGAGGGCTGGTAGCGCCGGTGAGTGAGACAAGTGCCAGGGAGGGTGGAGGACGAGTGCCAGGGGTTGGCGCGAGTCCTGGGGGTGCGAGAAGGTGAGACGAGCGAGCGCCGGTGAGCGAGCAAGTCCCGGGGATCAAGAGATAATCGGGCGCGGGGACTTAGCGAGTCCCAGGGATGGAAACAGAACCGGGGAAGTTAAACAACCAAAAGGGGAAAGAGTTGGGATAAGATAAGGGAAGATGGAAATGATTAAGTTGCAGAGAGGAACCAGGAACGGAGAACTAAGAGAACTTAGAGTGGAAAGGAGAAAGGAGAACAATGAGGATAGATTGAGAGTACGAGACGAGTAGAGGCGAGACAGAGAGATGAAACAAGACGAGTACGACGAGAAAAGAAGCAAGTAAAAGTAACAAGACCGGAACATGCGAGAAAACAAAACAGAGACGAGAACACAACAAACAAGACGAGGTTACGGTAATATTAAGACTAGAGTACCTACTTACTACTCTACGACTTATATACTATGCAGTACGTAGGGCCCGGGGCTCAGGCCCGGGTTCCAGTGGTGGGTCGTGGCACTGGGGCTTGGGGTGAGACCCGGGGTCCATGCAGGGTGGGGCGAGGTTAAGACATGTCACGCGGCGTGGAGGTCTCACGCTGGAAATGCAGAGACACGCAGTGGTGGTGCGGTGAGGAGGGAGCGGGAGCAGGGCGTGGCATGTGAAGGTTGGCAGCAGTGATGCACAATCATGATGCGTGATGGGGGTCTTGGTGCAGGCCGGGGGTGATGGGTGGTGCCAGCGCTGATGTGGTGTGATAGCCGAGACCCGGTGCTGATGTGGCGGTCACAGCGGTGATGGCCTGGGGAATGCCGTGAGTGGCAGTGGCTGTGGTGGCAACAGGCGGTGATGGGCGGTGATGGCCAGGGATGCCGCAGGTGGCGGTGGCTGGTGGCGTTGACGGCTGGTGATGGCCGGTGATGGCCGGGGGAGTTGGCCGGGTAGCGGTCTGTGCCTGGGGCGGTCGTGGGGGTGGTTTTGGGAGGGTTGGAGTCCTGGGGCCAGGGCTGAGTCCCAGAGGTCGGTAGCGGGTCGTGACATACTAGACTGTCATCCTGTCCATAAGAGAGGGCTGAAGTCCATCTCAAAAGGTGATACAGAGCTGTAACCCATCTGGATAGCCAACCTGCTTAGTCATGATTACAAAGAGAGAGAGCTGCAGTCTTAGCAGGGTCCAGAGGGAAGAACTCAGCTCAAAAATCCTTTTCAAATATCTCCCAGTCATCAAAACTATTCACTCTTCCAAGACAATAGAAAACTTGGAGCATACAAGTGGATGCACGGTTGATCTTCATATAAGATAGGACCAAAGCAATTTGTTAGAATCAGGCCCTGACCACAGCCAGCCATTGTCCCCACTGAACACTGGCCACGAGAATACTGGCTACCAACAATCACACAATCACACTTTCACTGTCACTTTGCTTTGTCTCTTTATTTCACCACTGTCTTTCTCTTGTCTCTTTACTACTCAACTCTTGCATATATTTACGTATATATACAAACATCTATATGTAATACCCTCAGTCACTTATACAAGACTGAGGATATGTAACAACTTATACCTCTCTCTTATTACATTAATATATTATACCTATAGATTATTGTGCTTACAATTATTGTATAGGTCATTAGTTCTAACACAATCTTCAAGACATCAGAGGTGAAGGCCTCCCCACTCAGTTGAATGTATGTGATGCAGGACTGAAGGAATTGTTTGCCTACTACATGGCCATCATTGTAGGCATCTGAAAGTGCTGGACAAGGGATGTTGGTGTGGGATACTGTGGAAGCCTTGAAGTGAAGGACAGAAGTGGCTTCTGCAGGTGGAGAGGGCGCTGAAGCAGCCGTAAGAGGTGAATGGAGGTGCTCTAGGAGAGATTGAAGAGAATGAGTGATGGTGTCTGTGACTTGGCATAATCCAGCAAGTTTGGTAGTATGAAGGATTAATGAAGCTTGAATAGTCTGTACCTGCATCTTCAGAGCAAGCAAGTGGTTCCAGGTCTTATTCTCAGAGGCTGAAGCATTCAAGGAAGCACTGAAAGTGGCTGGCTGGGTCATAGGAATGGAAGAGCAAAGGCAATTTAGCAGGAGAGAGACCTGAAGGGGCCAGAGACAACTTAGGCAAGCTAGAAGCTAAAAGAGGCTTCCAGACCAAAACCTAGAGACTTGTTCTGCTGTAAGGGCAACATCTGGAGGCTGTGGCTCAGTCACACAGCTAGCAGAGAGAAATCCAAATTATATTAAGAGTATGTCACAAATAACTAGTAAAGTACTAATCTGGCAGAGAGAAATCCAAAGAAAACAAGTCTAAGAAGATACTCTGCCAGACAACAGAAAATAGTTGACAGTGGGTCACATGATTGGTCACACATTACATATCACATTGTGTGACATTTCTGATGGGTTGGTCACATGTCACATCATAATCACATCATAGCTATGGTCACATGGTCCAAGCATATGCAGAGGTCATGCACATGCCATATGAACGCAAATTGTATGCCAACAATTTTGCCAGTAGTAGCTGTGAGTCCATTCAGCTAAAGAGGAATGTCCAATCAGAAAGTTGATTTCCATGGTCAGATCAATGAGGAATTTGACAAGTTGAAAAGAAAGGCAAGAAATTGAGTGGAAGTAAAGCATAGCTGAGGGAAAAAAGATGTAACAGAGAGGTCCCTTGATAGAGGCCTACCTGACCTTCATGTAGGACAGCATCAAAGCTATCTTCAATGCATCAGAGTCAAAGGCATCTTTGCTAAGGTGAATGTAGGTGAGGCAGGACTGAAGGAAATGCTCCTTAGAGGTGTAGTTGCTGTCCTACGTGTCTAAGAGTGCCAGACATGGTATCTGTGCCCAGAGACTTGCTGAAGCTGCCAGAGCTACTGGCGGAACTGCAGAGGCTGCCAGAGAGGGCTCTGCCACTGGAGGTGGTGCAGTGATAGAGGGTAGGCGCTCTAACAGTGCCTGGAGGAACTGGGAAATGTGATCAGTGGTTTGACAGAGGGTGGAGAGTTCAGTCATGTGGTGGGTGAGAAAAGCTTAGGTCAGTTTCACCTACATTTCTAAGTGTAGCAGGCAATTTCAAGCCTCATTCTGAGGAGCCGGAGCATCTGGAGGAGTGTTTGGATTGGTAAGCTGAGACATAGAGTTCTGCAGGTGTTTAAGCTTGGTGGAGAAGCAACAAATAGGGGCTCAGAAGGTCTTGGCAGGCTATAAGAGGCTTTCAGATCAGAGTTAGAAGACTTGTCCTGCTGTAAGAGCAATGTCCAGGAGTTGCAGCTCAATCACACAACTAGCAGAAGCAAATACAAAGTTATATTAGGCATGATAATCAACAATACAATAATAACTAATCACTTAGCAGAGGGAAATCCAAAGAGAACAAGTCTAAGGATCCCTGCTGCTTGGTGTGGCACATCAGTGGGTAGCAGAGGCATGTGACTGTACAGGTGACCAAAGCTAACCTTAACCTTAGATAATGCTTGAACAGGGAGTGCAGGAAGTTCTAGGGGCTTTCTAAAAAAGAAACAACCTCTGGAATTTCGGGGGGTCTAGAACAAGCTCTAGAGATCTCAGGAAGTGGTATATTTTTTTTTTATCCATTTATTGTGCATGGAGCGCTTGGTGCTTATGCTGCACAGTACTATGGACAGGCTACCTACATTACAAGAGCAACGGAATTTTCACCCCCCTGTGTACATGGAGAATGAGCAAGCCAACACTTCCCTACGTTGTTTAGACTGTTCTCCTCTGTTATCACTTGAGGAGTGAAAGGCCGACAGATTGTTAGGGTGGGGGATGGGTGGGCGTTACGACAAGTGCTTGCTGGGTGAGCGTAGTTGGGACAAGCGGCTGGGCCAGGTCTCCACTTGGGGAAAAGATTAGTAGCAGGAGGTGGGTTGAGAGCCAAGGGCCATTAATAAGAGGTGTCATAGAGTATGAATTAGGTAGTCGAGATAATATGATATAGATTTTGGCGCCAGAGGAGCGAAATGGGTGTGAGGGCAGTATTGGGCCTGGGATGGGCATTGCAAGTTAAGTGCATGGGTGGAGGGCAGGAGGGGTTGTGTCGGGCTGGAGGGCTTAGAAGCACTTGGTGGCTTGGATATATTTGAAGAGGTGGGTGAGGGATGCTAGGGAAGACAGGATGTGGATGATGGACTCAGCTTTGCATTTCAGAGGCTGGGAGAGGTGCACATGGCGCTTGTAGCGGTACTGGGGGCATTCCAGCAGGTAGTGTTAAACTGTCTTGACTGTTAGACCAAGGCAGTGCAGGCATGTTGGGGATTTGAAGTGTTGGATGCGGAATAGGTACTGGTTCAGGGGGATATGGCTAGTTTGGAGTTGGGTGAGAATTGCAGAGCAGCTGTGGTTGAGGGATTTGATGAGCTTGAGGTAGCCTTTTGAGGGGAGTGTTCTATCGAGCTTGTGTATGTCAGTGCATCGGGGCAATTTCTTCCAGCATCTTTTTCAGAAGACCTGTGTGGCAACAAGATCAGCTTGTCATGTTGAGGAGATGCTCTTGGGGAGGGGTTTTTTTCTGATGTAGGCTGGCAGTGAGGATGGCAGACTCAAGGAGCCCTGTGCAGCTTTTTTGGCGAGTTGGTTCGCTCTTTCATTGGGGGCAAAACCCACATGGCTCGGTGTCCAGTGGACCTGGAGGCGGATGATGCTATGCATGCAGAGCTGTCTGGCTGTGTTCATGCCAAGCACAGTACATCTGCTGGGGCCGCTGCAAAGACAGTCCTGCTTGCTGTGTAATTTTTCTGCTGCTGAGTAGACGAGATCAAGAAGATAATGGGCAGGGTGTGGGCGCTGGTTGGTGAGAGCTTGTATGCTGGCTTGACTGTCACTGCCAATGGCTATGATTCCCCGTAATTGCCATGAGAAGGACAAGAGGAGGTGCAAGCCCAGGGTGAAGCCAATGACCTCTGCTTCATAGACTGTATGCTCAACAGCCAAGCCAAGGTAGTACTTCAGGGAAGTGCTTTCTTCGCTGTCTACAAACAGGACTGCCAAGGCCTCCACCCCCTCTTCAAAACCAGAGCCATCACAGTAGATGGCAATTGTTGCTTGGTCATGGACTTGTTAGGCAGCCACAAGGGCAGAGTCTTTGTCAGGCTCAATGTGGGTGGTGAAGAAGAGCCTGTAGCTGGGGGGGCGTCAATATGAGAGTATGGTTTCAATGGTTGTGAGATCAATGTTGGTGTAGACAAAGAGGTTGTATAGAGAGGAGCAGTGTCAACAGACAGGGCACTTTGCTGCTATGTGGACGGGGCCATGAAGTGAGTGGGAGGTGGGGAGTGAGGAGAGGCGCACTGCAGCATACATCAGAGTTTTTTGGAAGAGAAGGTCTATGGAGAGGAGGTTAGCATGGACATTAAAGACATCACCTGCTGTAGTGCTCAAAGCACCTGTAATTGTTTTGGCTGCTTTGCGTTGAGCCGTTGTCAGTTTTTTTGTAATTGCAACTGAACCAGATCTCTTGCCCCCGCAAAGAGGGGTTGAGATCCCAGTATACCAGACATCAGCAGCGTAAGTAAAAGCCAAAGCCACAACCATGTTGTAGAGCTGACAGATGCGGTGGGGAGGCATCCCACCTGAGATGCGTGAGAGCCTCATGATCTGAATTGTCCACCAGGCAGTGCTCGTGGTGACCTTCTGGGTGTGGGCAGACCAGTGTAGCTTCGGGTCAAAGATAACTCCTAAGTACTTGTATTCTTTTACTGTATCGACAACTTGCATTGTGACTGAGCCATCAAGGTTGGAGTGCTGAAGAACCAGATCAGGAGAGATGATGTCCAAGGAGGAGCGGGGAAAATTCATTAGAGCAAGCTTGGAGAGCTCAAAGGGGGAGTTGTGGAGTATGGACCAGTCGAATGTGTCATGATCACGGCATCATGACACTGGATACTGCTTAAATAGTGCCTGCAACATGTCAAGCCAGGCTTGACATTGTGGCCTTTTAGCCCAGTTGGTAGATCACTTCTATTGCAGGAGTTGTGGTCATCACAGAATGTCAAGCCTAAAAGGTCAAGCGTTCAACTCCCTGAGTTGGCAGATTCTGGGTGTGCTAGAATTGTTGCATTGGGGTCTCTCTGAACAATTGGCTTACTGGCAG
>JAGGAQ010000302.1:0-23161 GCA_017657225.1 Termitomyces sp. T69sscA | reverse complement strand
TGACAAAAACACTCAAATGAAAATTTGAAACCAATCAGATTATTTTTACCATATTTTTACATTGTTTTGCCAGAGAACATTGTTCCCTGTACCCAGTGAGACTCCCACCTCCCCAAATCAGCCTCACAACACCCTGGATGACTGCTACACAACCAACCTCCTTGGCAACCATCACTGCCACCACTGGCAACCCTTGGCCATCACCACCCATTGCAACCACCAGCCACCGCCACCCTCAGCACCTCCTTGGCCATTGCCACCTGCAGACACCACATCAGCACCAGTCGTCTCCCAGTCCATGCCAAGACCTTCTCTGGCTCCAACCAAGCTTTCATCATGTATCACAACTGACACATCACCTCCAGTCTGACCTTCATAACCCATGCTCCCTTCACTTCCTTGTCTTCTTGACATTCCATGCCTCTTGTGCTCCCAAAGTAAGGTCTTTCATTTGGGAGCTTCCTTTGCACTGCACAACTTGCATTGATGCCAGCCACTGCCTTGCATGATCTCCAGGCTTCATTGTAAGCCCTGGCACTGCAACTCATCACCAAGGCTCAGACCTGTGCCCCAGGGCCTACCTACTATCTCCCATATGTAAGTTGTAGTGTAACATCTGGTACAATAGTCTTGATATTGCATTATCATACCCATCTTGTAATTTTGTCTCTCTCATGTTTTGTGTCCTGGTCTCCTTTAGATTTGACTCTGTTTTATCTTGTATTGTTCTGTACTCATCTCATATTGTCTTGTCTCTCTTGTCTCTACTTGTTTTGTACTCTGCTCAATTATTTCTCTGCTTCTCTCTTTCTTCACCTCAAGTTTCCAAGTTCTTTATCTTTTCTCATCTTGGCCCTAATCTCTTTCCATCCTTCATCTATTTCTTGCCTTGACTCTTTCTTTTTCTGGCTTAGCTAGATTTCCATGCCTTATCTTTGATTTCAGGACTTGCAAAGTCCCATCTGCTCATTCTGGTCTCTTGATCTCTGGCCCTGGGACTTGCTCTCATCCCTGGCACTTGTCTTCTACTCCTCCTCTACACCCTGGCACTCACACTCTTTGCCCTGGTGTGACCAGCATTCCCTACTTGCCCACTGCTTGCATCCCTGGTCCTGCCTTTGGTCTTATATGCTCTGCACTCCTTGACAGTACTTGCCATGTGTGTGGACATTGTGTTTGCCATGTAAGGATTTGCCCAGTGATCTGAACCTCTATGGTCAGCAGAACCTGACAGCAGTGATGGACAGTGATAGCCCAGGGAATGCCAAGGGTGGCTGGGCATGTAGTGATCCAGGTCTGTGGCATTGTGGAGCTGGCTTGGGGAGGTGGGAGTCCTGGAACCAGGGCTTGTGAGTTGTGACAGTGTGCATATATGAGGCAAATATTTTTTCCTTGTGTGTACAGCAAGTTTTACTGCAGAATATCATTAAACAGAGAAAGCTTATAAATGTTTGGCAAATGCATGATCACTTCCCTGGATTTGTACATTAGATTTTGGTGCAACTGATTTTGCTTTGTTTTTGGCTGTCAACACTTCTGAAAGACTTAGATGAGTTGCAAGTGTCATATCAATAATTTTAGTGTCTTAAACATTACAACAAGTTGAAGAAGAAGAATGAAAGAATAAGGCTTTTTCTAGTAGTTGTCAGCTCTATCTTCCTTCTTTTCAGCTTTGCATTCTAGTCTCATCAACATGGCTTGGTCAAAGTGCATATGCAAGCTCAAATATTTAAAACACATAATGGTGTTATTCTGCCAGGCAAAAGATTGGAGCACCAGATGGAGAAACAGTAGCATTGAAGTGCACAATGGAGATAATTTGCCTAGTACAAGCTCTGATCTGTCAGGAGACTTCCATTTGCTTTCTGTTTGCTCTATTTTGGCCACTCCAGAATGCTCCAGTAGTCAATTTCCAGTACCTCCAAGGCCTTAGAGCTTGCCACTTGCACCTGTTTACTACCACTATGATTTTCCTGCATGCTTCACAGCTGTAAATAGAGAAATGAATATGATTATGCAAGCAGGCAGGAAAGCTCTGCCAGAAGTTGGCAGTGCTGGAAGGGCCACTCTTGTCTGTTGTCAGAATTCAATGGATAGGGTTGGAGAAGAGGAATGGATGCAGGGTCATTACCAGTGAAGAACTGAGGGTGGGAGAAGGGAAAAAAAAGGAAGGAAACACAGATTTCCCTGACACTTTTCTAACTATCTTGGTCAAAACTTTCAGCTTCCTTCAGCTTTCTGGCTTTTTAAATGTTGCAGCAAGGTGAGCCATGGCTCAAATAGTATTTGGATGACTGCTTCCAAAGGCATCTCTCCTCACTTTTAGCACTTCTTGGTCAAGACTCTCAGCTTCCTCTAGCTTTCCAACACTTCTAAATGTTTCAGCAAGGTTAGCCATAGCTTCAATAGTATCTGGATGATTGATTCCAAAGGTCTCTCTCCTCACTCTGAGCACTTCTTGCTCAAGACTTTCAGCTTCCTTCAGCTTTTGAACACTTTTGAATGTTTCAGCAAGGTTAGTCATAGCATCAATAGTCTCTGGATGATTGTTTCCAAAGGTCTCTCTTCTCATTCTGAGCACTTCTTGCTCAAGAATTTCAGCCTCCTCCAGCTTTTGAACACTTTTGAATGTTTCAGCAAGGTTAGTCATAGCATCAATAGTATCTGGATGATTATTTCCAGAGGCCTGTCTTCTCATTCTCAGCACTTCTTGCTCAAGAATTTCGGCCTGCTCCAGCTTTTCAGCTTTCCAGAATGTTGCAGCAAGATTGGCCATGGCTTGAATAGTATCTGGATGACTGCTTCCAAAATCATTTTTCCTCACTCTCAGCACTCCTTGGTCAAGACTTTCAGCTTCCTCCAGCTTTCCAAATGTCTGAATGTTGCAGCAAGATTAGCCATGGCTTGAATAGTATCTGGATGACTGTTTCCAAAGGCATTTCTCCTCACTCTGAGCACTTCTTGCTCAAGTTTCTCAGCTTTCTCCAGCTTTCCAGCTTTCCACAGCAAGGTTAGCTATGGCTTGAATAGTACCAGGATGACTGCTTCCAAATGCATCTCTCCTAACTCTAAGCACTTCTTGCTCAAGGCTTTCAGCTTCTTCCAGCTTTCCTCCACATCTAAATGTTGCTGCAAGGTTAGCCATAGCTGCAATAGTATTTGGATGATTGATTTCCAGCAATTCTTCACATTCTTTGAGTACCTGGTTTTGCACCTGCTCTGCATCACTCCAAAAGTATGCAATGACAAATATCTCTCCCAATCTTCTTGCTAATTTGTAATTCTCACATTTTTTCTTCAGACAATCCATCAATGCTTGTACATGCAGTACTATTTCTGCTGCATCATTGTATTCAAACCTTTCATCTTTTACACAATAAAATAGTTGTTGTGCACATGTTTTGACTTTTTTTTGCTTTTCTTTTGATAATGATTCAAAAGCCCACCTATGCACAAGTGAGTGAATTGCCAAAAGAAGTCCTTCCCCTCTTCTTACTTCTACTAATGAATAAGATCTGAGTAGATCAAGTGCTTCCTCTACTAAGTCATCACTCCAATCTTTTTCACTTGTCACAAACTTTTGGCAAAACTTCTGTAATTCTTTTGTGTCTACTTCACAGGTATTAGAGAGATTCCTCCAACCTCTTTCAAAGATTGACACAGGTATTTTGGAATGATGTAGCACACTACATAACATAAGAATTGCCTTTGATTTTTCATCCAGCTTCTGATAACTCAAGTCCCAAGTGGCAAAAACAGAAAGTTGATAATGGTCAATTCTTTGCTTGTCTTTCTTATAATTTTCAAGGTACATCTTCACTCCAATATGCTCATTGTAAAGAAGGTAACTCCCTGCTTGAACAATAGCCAATGCCAAATAGCCTAATTCTTTGACAAGCTCAATTGCAGCTTCTTCCTCGACTTTCGATCTCTGACTGGCTTTATAAAATACTGCTAATGTATCCTCATTTGACATTTCTCCAATTTTGTATTGATTTTTAGGTGCATAAATCTTAGATGCCTCATTTCGACTTGTAATCAGAACATTTCCATGGCTGCATTTTGGAAAAATTCATGTAAATCAATATCAGGGTCATCAGCATTATCAAAGATCATCAACCATTCTTCTTGTTGGTAACAGAGCCATGTAAGGGCAGCAGCATGTGTAGTCTCACTCAATTTAGTACTCTTAGCAAGTGAAGTTAGTGACTCCATAATTGGTGCTTTAGAGCTCGCATCTATCATGTAGATGAAAGAAAATCTAGTTAATCAAATTAGTCTATAGCTTGCTTAAAATACAGCTGATTCTTACCTGCTTCTACATTTATGACAGAACTGCAGTGCAATTTGTGTTTTTCCAGATCCACCTAAGCCATGCAACACACAGCATTGCTGCACTTGCAATTTTAATGACGATGTATCAGGATCAAAACACCTTTCAAGGTGCAACAAAATATCTGCTCTACCACTGAACAATGAAGACAGAGCAGGAATATTGGAAAGAAGTGCAGAAGAAGTTATTTCTTTATTGAAAAGGCTGGTAGACAGAGTTCCACCCCCTAGTAGATATCAATATATAGCACAATTAATGCAATTGAATAACCTACTTAGAACCCCCAGTGTGGTTTTCTGAAGACAACTATGGAGACTGTCTGTAAGACTACTCAATTCATGGCTGACTTTGGCTGTTTGCAAATATGCCCATGAATGTGTCTGAATTTCTCCTTGTTTATTCCAGTCATCCAAAGGCATCTTTTGAAGCCCTTGATCAACATTAAGCCTGTAAAACAGGCCAGGAAGTTGAATATAACTTGCCACCAAGTCTTCAGCTAGAGCCTCACAATCAGTGGCTATCTGGTGTAAAAGCTTTGTCATTTTTTGGCCAAAAATGTTGGTTGGCTCCCAATAAACACGACCAGAGTGCCCTGCTTCTATATTTACAAAGCATGCCACTGGATGAGAGGGACCAAAAACTGTTACAGCCTCTTTCAAAACAATTTTAGTTGGATTTCCATATCCTAAACTTGCACCAACAAAGGTCTCTCTGAGCCCATTGGAAATGATGGATACAGGCTTGAAAAAATCAGGAGTAGCAGTGGTGGCATGAGCAGCTTGCACCACTTTACAGTTGAAACCTTGATTGGCTTCTACCTTGTATGTTCTGAAAATCCGTGGGGTCATATAAGGCAGTGCTACCACAAAACTTGTGAAGTGATTGAAGTATCAGTAGAGCACTCAAATAGAAGACATTTGGTACCTTCTACAGAGAGGATTATCCTCTTCCATTAAAACATCTCCAGGAAATCCAGCACTCTGTATTATGCTTCTCATACCAGACTCGAAGATGGTTGCCTTGAATTTCTCAGCCCAGCTCCATTTCTTGATGTCAAAGAAGACTTCCTTGCAGAACAAGGCATACTGCTTGATAGCAAGGTCAATAGGCATATGAAGTCGACCAAGCATCAAAGCAATGACTCTGGTAGTTCATTGATTGACTCGATAGCTAACTTTGTCATGATGCTTTGTCACATACCCTCCTGTTCCAGTTCCACCAATTATGTTGAAATAATCACAAGGCTTAGGAAGAGAGTCCAATTTCCCCAAGTGCTTAAGACAAGACATAATTTCTCAGAGAACAATAAGCTCAGATAGTCCACGGACACCACCATCATCTGATGCCATCAAGTTACTAATTACAATTTGCAGTCAAAAGTACATACCCAAGGATAACATTCTCAAACCACGTTGCTTTGAATCTGCGTTGATAGTCTGCATAGGGACGTCAAAGGTTTGGGAAGGGAAGAAACACTTATCATCACTTCCACTCATTTATGACAGAGAGATGCTCTCACGCGTGGGGTTTACACACCATCTGAAGCAGCCATTGTTTCTCAGCCCTTCACCGGCACAACTCACCATCACCTCTTCGCACACCTCTTCGCACCACCAACGTCGAGCAGATTGAACCGATGGATGCACAATAGCCCCAGTATCAAGTGATACCCATAAGTCTCACAATCACCCTTACCAGCAGCCGTCGATTTTAAAATATGAACTCGGACATGAGCACAGAACGTCTGAGAACTTCCAAACTGTACCGTTACGCGTCGCACCCACGCGCATGAGCTGATTTCCTTCTTTGGTCCAATCGGCACCACCCGCGCCCGCACACGTTGAGTCTCTGCCTTCACTCTTTCCTTTGCACCTGCCCTGACATCCATGAATACCTCCAACTTTTCCCCAGACGGCGCAGGAGCAACTCTGAGTTGTTTGACGATGTGCATTCTTGAGAGATTTGAACGAAGTATTCTTCGCAGTTCAATGACAGAGATTACCAGAATTGTTCAGACGTGAACACCTCTCTTGTGACGGTAGACATGATAATTGTCGTACTTGCTTGAGAACTGTTCTGCATCTGGCGATGCTTTAAAGACGTTCTTATGTTGTTGAGACCTCATATTTTGTGCAGAGCCATTTGTTATGACGTAAGAAATACACATATATCCTAATCTAGGGTTCGCTGTAAACAACTTGTGTCTTCAAACTTCGGACTAACGACTTCTCCCTGTATCGGCCATGGCAGGACGCAACAAACTTGAAAAGTCCTCGGTTTACACAACCTGCATCGATCATGGGGAATATGCTCTGAATAAAAATCCCTCCTGAAGAACAGAGGATGCGAGGTCGATGTGGAGGAACAAAGTCAGAATCTGTGCTGTCGCCCCATGGAAGCCTTGCCTGCTGCGCTCTCGCGGCACTCTGCCGTGCACCGTGCAGTCAAGGACATTTTGTTTGGCAGCGTGTGTCGTCTTGGCTGTTGTGCTCCAGTGGCTGACCGTCCCTGCAGATCGCAGGCATGGTTTTGAGCAATCCTTTGACCTCACCAAAATCCGTCTTGAGGCCCAGGTCCTCGACGCCTCTGCATGCCCCACCGGGCCCCTAGACTGCCTTTCCAAGACCTGGAAGCACAAGGGCTTCCGCGGCCTCTACTGCGGCCTCCCCGCCCCCATCTTCGGCGCAATGGCAGAAAACACATCCCTTTTCCTCGTCTATGGTGAACTCCAGAACGTCATCCACCACTGCCTCTCTGCGGACCCCACGCTCCCGCAGCTTGCCGCAGGCGCAGGCATAGCCACCAGCTTCCTCCTGTGCGTGCTGTGCCCCTCACACTCTCTCCTTCCTCGTGATGACCACGCCCCGCAGCACACCCATCGAGCTTGTTAAGTGCAAAATGCAGGTCCAGATGCTCATCGCGCACCCCGCGGCCACGCTCCCCGGCCCGCTCACCATCCTCGCCGCCGTCATGCGCGACACTGGCGTGCACGGGCTGTGGCTCGGACACACCAGCACGCTCATCCGCAAGACAGGCGGCACGGCCACGTGGTTCACGACCAAGGAGTTTGTCGTGCGCATCCTCTTGGCGCGCTGCGTTGGAGGAATTGACGTCGAGGCTCGGGGGCATCAGCAGGTGCGCCTTTGGCCTTGGGAGAGCGCGTTTTCCGGAGCTTGTGCGGGTGCCATGTTCAATTTGGCGCTGTTCCCTGCGGATACGGTGAAGAGTGCGATGCAGATGGAGGAGGAGCTCCGCCCGCGAGTGTCCCAATGCCAATGCCAGCGCCAAGGGCGGGAACCCCGGTGCCAAGCTGACATTTTGGAGCATGGCACGTGAGATGTATAGGAAGCAGGGCGTGCGTGGATTGTATGCTGGGTGTGGTGTCACTGTTGCGCGCTCTATTCCGAGCAGTGTGATTATCTTTTTGATTTATGATGGGTTGTGTAGGTATTTTGCATAATGTAGGTCATGGGGGTCGGTGTGGTGTGGTGATGTGCCGTGTTTGGTACGAGGACGCCTGCACGCGAGCGGATACACTCTGGGTAAGGATGTTATGGTTCCTGCAGAGCTTGGGACATGATTGAAATCCAAACCCGCTTTTCTTGTTCAAGCTCGTGATGTACGTACGTGTCGTGTTATCTATGGGTATAGTTATGGTATCCTGCGTGATGTAAATAATTCTGATCACCCCGCTACTTTACTGTACTCCGAAAGTACTCATTAATTGGTATACAAAGATCAAGGTAGTGTTGCAAATGCTTAGGAGGCAAGGACCAGGAGAGCATGAGGGACAGATGCCCCCACAGCAGCAGCAGTCTTATGGTCCTCAAATTTTAATCAAAGTCACATGATCTATCATAGCAGTGCAAGCACCCAGTCCCCAACTCTGGCCAGGTTTGCAGCACAAGGTGTCAGGTTTCACTGACCATGGGGCCTCAGATCACTGGATGAGTCCTTACTAGGTGGACATGATGTACTACATGCATGGCAAGTACCCTAAACAAGTGCAAGGCATAGGAGACTGAGGGGTGGGGCCAGGGGCATGATGAGGCTAAGGGTGAGGAGTGCTGGTCACATCTGGGGATGGTGTGCACAAAGGTTGAGTGCCAAGGATGTGCAGGGGAGCAAGAAATGAGTGCTGAGGCTGTAAGCAAATCCTGAGGGTGATAAGCAAGGAGCTGGTGATGAGCCTGCCATTGTGTCATAAAGAGTACTAACACAATTATTGGCACAGGCTTCTGGACTAGTAGTTAGAGTGTCCATGGTCTGCCTGGGGCCCCTCACAAGGGTCTGGGGTTTGAATCCCACAACAAGCCTTATATATTTTTGTTCTGCTGAGTTTTTCAATTATTTATTTATTTATTTATTTTCTTTCTTGATTGCCACAGATTAATTAACACTGCTGCAGTGCCCTAGTGACCACCATCAGAATGATGGCAGTGACATTTTTGTGAATTTTCACTCTACTTTTTTTGACATTATAACATGACAAACAGCTTGACTGGCACTGCTAGGCATCTTCAAAGACTGACTTGACATTTTCCTATATAAAAGATTGTTGGTCAGTGTTTACTTATTTAGTTCACCACTTCAGTGACCAAGGGTCGCCAACAGTGAACTTGCTTATTACTTACTTTAAATTGTACTTATTTACCTTTAACCAACAATGTCAGGTTCCACTCACCACGGGGGCTCAGTCCACTGAGCGAGTACCTTACATGGTGATCACTGTGTCCACAGACACAGAGTACTGGTAGGGGCGCAAGGCATAGGAGACCGAAGCGGGGCAGAAGAGGTGTATAGGAGAGTGCCGGTGATGCTGGAAGGGGGGGTGAGTGCCAGAGTTGATGGAGGACGAGTGCCAGGGGGTATTCACGAGTCCCAGGGATACAGGAGGGTGGAACGAGCGAGCGCCGGTGTGCGAGCAAGTCCCAGGGTTCAATGAGATGATGAGTGCAAGGACTTAGCAAGTCTCAGGGATGAAGATGGAGGAGCGGAGATCAAGTGAGCCAAAAGGGAAAAGGGTCAAGATAAGATAAAGGGAAAGGAAACAGAACAAGTTGAGACTGGAGACCAGAGATGGAAGAGATGAGAGAACTTAGGATTGACAGAGAGATGAGGAGTAAAGCAGAGTGTAATTAGAGTAGGAGATGAATAGAAGCGACAAAAGGAGCAGATATGAGGCAAGTACGATAAGAAATAAAGCAAAGTGAAACTAAAGAGACCGGAGCACATGAGAATATGAGACAGAGACAAATACAACAAAACAATACAGGAGTTACGATAATATCAAAACTAGAGTACTACTTGCTACTCTACGACTTATATACTGTGCGGTAGGTAGGCTCCAGGGCTCAGGCCTAGGTTCCAGCGGTGAGTCATGGCACTCGGGCTTGAGGTGAGACCTGGGGATCATGCGGGACAGGGTGGAGGTTGAGATATGTTGCGCAGCATAGAGGTCTTGCACTGGAAATGCAGAGACACGTGGTGGCTAGGCAGTGAGAGGAGCGGGAGCGGGTTGTGGCATGTGGAGGTCAGGTCTGCGGTGATGCGTGATTGTGATGTGTGATGGGAGTCTCAGCATGGGCTGGGGAGTGTCAGGTGTTGCCGGTGCCGGCGCTGATGTGGCAGTTATGGGCGGTGTGATAGCTGAGGTTGGGTGCTGATGTGGTGGTCACAGCGGTGATGGCCAGGAGGATGCCGGGGGTGGTGGTGGCTGGTGGCGGTGATGGGCAGTGATGGCCGGGGGTTGCCAAAGGGGTTGGCTGAGTAGCGGTCTGGGCTCAGGGCAGTTGTGGGGGTCGTTTTGGGGGTTTCGGAGCCCTGGGCCTGGAGCTAAGTCCTGGGGGTCGGTAGCAGGTCATGACAAACAAATTACCTTTTACCTTCAACTTCTATGCCTTGGGCTTCAGAGCTCAAGACTTTAGTCTTCTTATACTGATTGCCAGAGTGTTGTTAGCGCTTTGTTTCACCACTGGGAGTATGCCAGTGTCAAGTATGGCTTACACACTTAGCACCAATGCTAAGCTTGCTCCTTTACTTTCTTACCACTACCTCTGCTAACATTGTTTACTGGGATCCTGCCTGGTTCTCTTCCATAGTAAGCCTGATGCTATTCACACACATTGAGGAATTGCCTATCCAGACACCTCTTAGCTCATTTTGGGCATCATCATTGGAGCAAGTAGCGGGGACAGACAAGTTCTGGGGGTAGTGACAAAGGGTGTGGGGAGTAGCCAAGTTGAGACAAGAGAGAGTCAAGGCAAGAGATAAAGGATGAATGGAAGCAAAAGAGTCAGAACTGAGATGAGAGAGAGATAAGTTGAATGAGAACTTAGATAAACAAGTTGAGGCAAGAGAGTCGGAAGGAAATGGAATTGGATGGAGTACAAGATGAGTAGAAACAAGATGAGTATGAAACAAAATAGAGACAGTTGAGGCAAGATTAGATAAATATAATGAAACTATAGAAAATGGGACCAAGCACATAAACAATAATAGCAACAATATCAAGACTACTGTACCAAGTGCTATACTATGACTTATATACTAGCAGTAGGTAAGCTTCAGGCTACAGATACATGCTCCAGCAATGAGTCACAATGCCAGGGCTCCAGATATAGTCTGTGTAAGGGCAACCTCCAGGAGTTGCAGCTCAATTACACAACTAGTAAAGGAGAATCCAAACTTATATTAGGAATGATAATCAATGGTACAATGGTAACTAATCACCTAGCAGAGAGGAATCCAAAGAGAACAAGTCTAAGGATCCCCACTGCTTGGTGCGGTGCATCAGCAGGTGGTGGAGGCATGAGAACAACTGTACATGTGACCAGAGCTAACTTTAACCTTAGATAATGCTCAAACAGGAAGTGTGGGAAGTTCTGGAGGTTTTCTAAAAAGGAAATGACCTCCAGAGATCTCTGGAGAGCTCCAGAGGTCTAGAATGAGCCTTGGGGGTCCTGGGGAGTGGTGCAGAAGGTGAGCTGGAACATAGGGAAGTGCTCCAAGGGAAAGTCAGTGTAGACTAAAAATGGAAGTCCCCTGACAATCTGAGGATCATGCAAGGCTGGTATGGATGTCAGCAGTGATTGTGTGGCACAAATAAGGCTCCCAAATGAAGGGTGTTGCTTTGGGAGCATGGGCAAGGAGAATTAATGGAATGATGATGGAGCAATGAGTTGAGCAGAGGAGGTGGAATGATATGCAAGTTACAGACTGAAGGTGATGCAGGTGATGTGCTGGTTGTGATGCATGATGATTGCTTGGTGATAATCAGGGGAAGTGTTGGTAGGGGCCAGAGAAGCATTGAAGATTGCCAAGATAGGCACTGATGTAGTGCCAATGGGTGGTGATGGCTGAGAAGGATGCCAGGGGTAGCAGTGATGGCCAAATGTGTAGTGCGCCAAGTAGTGATGTGTTCTCAGGACTCAGTGAGACTGGTTTGGGAGGTGAAGGCCTTGAGGCCAGGCTTGGAACCAGAGGTAGGTGGGTAGATCATGACACAAGGTAGCAATGCAACCAGTATCTCAGCTTCAATGTATATCAGTTAAAAATTTCACAATCTATGTTCAATCAAAGTTTTGTATCAATACAAAGCATGAATAAAATCTCCCAGTTATTTTAAACACCCACACCATAACATGATCATTGAAGAGTCTTCATTACTTTGGTTTTCACCAGCTGTATAGTTGATTGATTGGGTTTGTTTTGAGCCTGTATTAGGTGCCCAGCAATCCTCAGCACTTCTCTTGGATGCCACCAGCACCCCCTCAACCATCACCAGCTCCCCTATTATGCACCATGGCCTATGCATCACATTGTTTTTTTTGCATCATGGCCTGTGTATCATTCCATCATGGCCACACATCACTCCATCACACAATGTATTACTTAGACATCCTGCTGTCCCACTGCCTGCACTCCTTCCATGAATCCCTCCACTCAACCTCCCCAATGTCAGGTTTTGCTGACCACAGGGGCTCAAATCACTGGGCAAGTCCTTACTAGGCAAATAAAATGTGCTATGCATATAACAAGTATCCGAAATGAGCTCCAAGCATGAGAAACCAAAGAACAAGGCTGAGGAAGTAACAAGACTAGGTGCAAGGAGCATCAGTCATGTCTTGGAGTAACACACATAAAGAGCAAGCACTGGCAGATCACAAGTGAGCAAGAGACAAGCACTAGGACTGAGGGTGAGTCTCTGTCAGGAGATTTCCATTTTTGATCTACACTGACTTCTCCTTGCTTCACCCCTTTACACTTCAGTCCACCCCCTTGTGCCACTCCCTGAGACCCCTGAGGCTCACTCTAGACCTCATTTAGACACTCCTCTGGATGCTCCAGCCCCTTAGGATGAGGCCTGAACTCACTTGCTACACCTAGAGATGCAGGTGCAACTGACTAAAGCTTCTCTCACTCATCACACCACCAAACTCTCCATTCTCTGCCAAACCACTGATCATATCTTTCAATCCCTCCAGGCACTACTAGAGTGCCACCCCCCATCACTACAGCATCTCCAGCTGCAAAACCATCTCTGGCAACTCTGCTAGCTGCTCCAGTAGCTTTGGCAGCTCTAGTGGATCTCTGTGCACAGATGCACAACCCTAAAGTAGACTGGGCTCAGGGCAGGGTAACCATGAACTGGTGCTCCTGGAGATGCTCCACCTGTGCAACAGAAGTCAAGGAAAAGCACTAGGCCACCACACCATTGAATTGATGCCAGACTCTAAGCCCTCTAGCTGCAAGGTCTATCCACTAGTGTCCAAGGAGCAGGACAAACTTGATGCTTTCCTTTAGAAGAACTTGGACTTTAGTTGCATCTGTTCCTCCAAGTTACCAATGGCTTCTCCAATCTTCTTCATTATAAAGAAGGATGGCTCACTCTGATTGGTCCAATACTATTAGGTCTTTAATGCCATGACAGTGAAGAATTGCAATCCCCTACTCCTCATTGCAGAGCTCATCAATAACCTCTAGGTATGATACTTTGCTACACTGGATGTCCAGTGGGGTTACAACAATGTGCACATTCATGAGGGAGATGAGTGGAAGGCCACTTTCTGGACCAACCATGGACTGTTTGAACCTCTTGTTATGTTCTTCAAACTCACCAATAGCCCTGCCACTTTCCAGACAATGATAAACAATATCTTTTAGAACTTCATCTCTGAAGGCATGGTGTGCATATACCTTGATGACATTCTCATCTACATCAAAACACTGGAGGAGCACCATCAAATCACATGCATTGTCTTGGAACACCTCTCTACCAGCATCAGTTTTATCTCAAGCCAGAGAAGTGTGAGTTTGAGCAGACCCAGATTAAGTATCTTGGGCTGATCATCTCACATGGAGCAGCTGAGATGAACCCAATGAAGGTGGCAGGTGTGGCAGAGTGGCTGGAGCCCAAGAACAAGAAGGAAGTGCAGGCCTTCCTTGGCTTCACTAACTTCTACCAGAGGTTCATTCAGAACTTCTTCCATCATGCCTGCCCCCTGTTTGACCTCATTGCAAAGAACACCACCTGGTACTGAGGGCCTTTAGAGCATATTGCCTTTGAGGCTCTCAAGCAAGCAGTCATCTCTGAGCCCATCCATCGTTTCCTAAATGACAACTTCCCCTTCCATGTAGAGGCCAACAGCTCTGACTTTGCCATGGGAGCTGTTCTGTCACAACAGACCCAAAATGATGGGAAGTGGCATCTGGTGGCCTTCTATTTCAAAAGCTTGAATGCTGGAAAGTGCAACTACAAAATCCACAACAAGGAAATGCTTGCCATCATTCAAGCCTTTGAGGAATAGCAGCACTCTCTGGAGGGTGCATGGCCCAAATTTGAGATCTGAACAGATCACAACAATCTGGAGTAGTTCAGAACAGCCAAGAAGCTTAATCATCAACAGGCCTGATGGTTCCTTTATTTAGCCAACTTTGACTTTTCACTGCACCACAAGCCTGGCCGGAGTATGGGAAAACCTGACACTCTATCCTAGAAAGCAGACTACAGCATTGGAGAAGATGACAACAACAATATTGTGTTTCTCTGGCTGGAGTCGTTTGCAATCCAGGCCATGGAGGGCTTGGCCATCCAGGGAGCAGAGGTTGACATCCTCTGGGACATTCAGCATGAAAACTGGAATGGCTGACATGAAGATTTTGTTGCTCAAGTGGTCATGGCTCTGAAGTCTGGATGTACTACAAGGGCTAGGTCTGTCCATGCAGATGAATGGGATGGGCCCTCCAGGATGGGCTCCTAACCTTCCAGAACCGCATTTATGTGCCCAACATCCTGAAGCTTTGCCAGAGGATTGTCAAGCAGCAGCATGACTCCTGCATTTTTAAACACTCAAGCTAATGGAAGATGTTAGAGCTAGTGTCCCAGAGCTACTGGTGGCTCCAGATGTCTTGGTACTTTGAATTCTACATCAGCACATGCGACCTTTGCCTCTGGACCAAGCCACAACACCACCTCTCTACTGGACAACTACATCCACTACCACTTTCCACAGAATGATGGAGTGTAGTCTTAGTGGACTTCATTGTAGAGCTTCTAGATGCTCATGGATACAATGCAACTATGGTAATGGTGGACCTCTGTGGCAAGCAAGCACACTTCATCTCTACCCACACCACTTGCTCCACCATGGGTGCTGTCAACCTGTACTGAAAGAATGTCTAGAAGCTCCATAGCCTCTCTGATGCCTATGTGTCTGACTGAGGGCCACAGTTTATAGTGGAGTTTACAAGAGAGCTCTATTGATTGCTGAATGTGAAGCTTCACACTTCTATTGCCTACCATCTGCAGTCAGATGGCCAGACTGAAGATGTAAACCAGGAGTTCAAGCAGTACCTCCACCTCTTCTGCAATAAGCATCAGGATGACTGGGATGAGCTACTCCTGAATGCAGAGTTCCAGTACAACAACCATGTTCATGCTGCCACTCAGATGTCACCCTTCTTCCTGGACACTAGATGTCACACATGCATGGGGTTTGAGCTCCAGGCCCAATTGTTGGAGAATGAAGCCATGAATGAGTTTGTGGATGAGATGAAGATGGCATAGGAAGAAGTCAAGGCCGCTCTGGCAAAGGCAAAGGATGACATGGCACAATACTATGATTGCAGAGGAATTCTGATGCCCAAGTACCAGCCTGGAGATTGGGTTTACCTGGATGCTTCAAACATCACCACCACTCATATATCAAAGAAGCTCTTATACCGTCAGCTAGGGCCCTTTATGGTAGAGCAACAGGACGTTACTGCGTGCTATTCCTTCTGTTTCTCCTGTCCCTCTATATCATTGTCTGCCCAGTCTCTCAGCCTTGGTTCCTGCTCATTTAGCAAGTGTGTCAGTGCCATGGATCTGTCCATGCTCTTGCCTGTGGTCTTGTTTTTGTTCACATTTCTCCTGTCATTTGTTGTTGTAGCCATCTGCATTCTTGTGCTTGTATTTTCCATTTCTGTCAGTGTTGGTTCCTTCTTCTAAAGTTGTTAAAAGACCACTTCTTTCTCCCTTGATTTCTACCTGTTCTCTCCAGAACCTCACACTCTAGTCCACAAGTGACAGAGCTCAATTTATAATCCATATTCCTTCATAATTTTCATTGTTTATTATACATTTTTTATGATTTTATTCATTCTTTAGTCTGTTTTTCATGATGAATGATAGCCATGTGACATCTGCATGAACTCTGGCAATGGTGATTTTCAGGTATTTGATCATTTTCAGAGAGTTCTCCTTTTTAAAATCATTAACTATGATTTTGAGTGTACCTGTACAACCATTTTCCATGCTTCCAGAGCCATAGAAGCATCACTCCTAGCATAGAGAATCCTGTCAGATTTCGCTGACCATAGAGGCTCAGACCATTGGGCAAATTTTTACATGGCATGCACAATGCCTATGAATGCAACAGTACTGTTGAGAGCACAGGGCATGTGAGACTGGGGCCAGAACCAGACATGCAGGTGGGTGAGTGGGGAATGCCAGTCATGCCAAGGCAAGAGTGCAAGTGTCAGGGGTGTGGGGGGAGGTTGGAAGACAAGTGCCAAGTCCCAGAGCTGGAGATTGAGATACTAGGGTGAGTGGAGGGACTTAGCAAGTTCTGAGATCAGAGATGTGGACGTGGAGATCTAACCAAGCCAGAAATGGAAAGAGTTAAGTTGAGAGACAGAAGGAAAGTGGATAGAGATGAAGACTAAAACAAGACAAGAGAGAGAGAGAGAGAGAACTTAAGGACTTGAAGTGGAGAGAGAAGAAAGCAGAGATTAGATTAAGAAAGATACAAGATGAATAGAGATGAGAGATACGAAGTAATATGAAACAAGTACAAAGCAAAAATGAGATAGAGTCAAAATGGAAACTGGGACATTATAGATGAGAGAACAAGACCAAAACACAAAACAAAACTGGGGACAAGTAGCAACAATATCTAGGCCCTAAGGCACAGGTCCAGGACCTGGTAACAAGTTGCAGCGCCAGGGCTCAAGATGAAGCCTGAGGATTGTCCAAGATGGCAATGGAGGTCAATGGAGGTCATGCAGTGCAGAGGAAGGCCTTGCTTTGGGAGCACAGAGGCATGGAATGTTGATGAGGCAACGAGGTGAGCAGGGATGGGGCATGGCATGCAGAGTTCAGACCAAAGGTGCTGTGTGGCCATGATGTGTGATGGATACTTGATGGGAGTCAGGAGAGGCCTTGGCACAGGCCATAGAAGAGTGCCAGGGGTTGCCAAAGCAGGCACTGATGTAGCAGCTGTGGCCAGAGAAGCACTGGGGATAGCCAGGATTGATACTGATGTGGTGGCTGCAGGTGGTGATGGCTAAGGGGTGCTGGAGGTGGTAGTAGTTGGTGGTGGTGACAGGCAGTGATAGCTAAAGGCTGCCAAGGTGGTCAGTCAAGTAGCAGTCTGGGCTCAGGACGTTGTAGAGGCTGGTTTGGGGAGGTGGGAGTCCTGGGGCCAGGGCTGAGTACTGGAAGTCAGTAGCAGGTCATGACAAATCCTTAGACTTGTTCTCTCTAAATTTCCAATCAAGTTATGGTTGGCCTTCCCTGTTGTTCTATACAGTTGTTCTAATGCTTCAAAACCATCTAAAGCATCCTGCCTGGCCTAAAGAATTACCCAGACTTGTTTTCTTTAGATCTATCTCTGCCAAGTCAGTAAATAAGCTTGTATATACCTGTACCATACTCAATAGACTCTAGATCTCCCTCTACTAGTAGCATAACTGAGATACAGCCTGCAGAAGTCACTCTTACAAATTTGCTTTTGAAAAGATTGAAAACCTTCTTAACTGAGAGTTCACAATATACTTGAACTTGGAGAAAGTATTAGTAATAGTTCTCTAGCTCTCTAGCTTAAATGTTTAGTCAAAGTTAAAGTTGATGATGAATAGAAATTGTGATGTTGGTTTTACCTTACAAATGTAATATTCAAGATGTAGATCAAAATGTAGAAAGTAACTGTGAGTACTTTTTATCCAAAATTTCTAGTATAATCTAGCTTTTTACATTTCTGAAGAATGCTGAAAAATTGCCCACTTAAATAATTCTTGAATAATTGCTTTTGGAGGACACTCTTCTAACTCTAAGAACTGATGACTCAATGTAGGTTTTTACCATATCCAAAGGTTGCTGCAAGATCAGCCATAGTTTTTACTGGTATCTGGATGACAGCCTCCAAAGGCATTTCTCCTCACTCTAAACATTTGTTACTCAAGGCTTTTAGCTTCTTCAAGCTTTCCAGCTTTCCAAAATGTTGCAGCAAGGTTAGCCATGGCTTCAATAGTATCTGGATGACTGCTTCCAAAGGCATCTCTTCTCACTCTGAACACTTCTTGCTCAAAGCTTTCAGCTTCTTCCAGCTTTCCAGCTTTCCAAAATGTTGCAGCAAGGTTAGCCATGGCTTTAATAGTACCTGGATGACTGCTTCCAAAGGCATCTCTTCTCACTCTGAGCACTTCTTGCTCAAGGCTTTCAGCTTGTTCCAGCTTTCCAGCTTTCCAAAATGTTGCAGCAAGGTTAGCCATGGCTTGAATAGTATCTGGATGACTATTTCCAAAAGCATCTCTCCTCATTCTGAGCACTTCCTGAATAAGACTTTCAGCTTCATCCAGCTTTCCAACACTTCTCAATGTTGTAGCAAGGTTAGCCATGGCTTCAACAGTATCTGGATGACTGCTTCCAAAGGCATCTTTCCTCACTCTGAGCACTTCTTGCTCAAGACTTTCTGCTTCATTCAGCTTTTCAACACTTCTTAATGTTGCAGCAAGGTTGGCCATAGCTTCAATAGTATCTGGATGACTGCTTCCAAAGAGATTCCTTCTCATGCTGAGCACTTCTTGCTCAAGGCTTTCAGCTTCTTCCAGCTTCCCAGCTTTCCAAAATGTTGCAGCAAGGTTAGCCATAGCTTTAATAGTATCTGGATGACTATTTCCAAAAGCATCCCTCCTCATTCTGAGCACTTCCTGAATAAGACTTTCAGCTTCATCCAGCTTTCCAACACTTCTCAATGTTGTAGCAAGGTTAGCCATGGCTTTAATAGTATCTGGATGATTGCTTCCAAAGGCATCTTTTCTCACTCTGAGCACTTCTTGGTCAAGGCTCTCAGCTTGTTCCAGCTTTCCAGCTTTCCAAAATGTTGCAGCAAGGTTAGCCATGGATTGAATAGTATCTGGATGATTGCTTCCAAAGGCATCTTTCCTCACTTTGAGCACTTCTTGCTCAAGACTTTCAGCTTCATCCAGCTTTCCAACATCTCTCAATGTTACAGCAAGGTTAGCCATGGCTTCAATAGTATCTGGATGACTGCTTTCAAAGGCATCTTTCCTCACTCTGAGCACTTCTTGCTCAAGACTTTCAGCTTCATCCAGCTTTCCAACACTTTTCAATGTTGCAGCAAGGTTAGCCATGGCTTCAACAGTATCTGGATGATTGCTTCCAAAGGCATCTTTTCTCACTTTGAGCACTTCTTGCTCAAGACTTTCAGCTTCATCCAGCTTTCCAACATCTCTCAATGTTGCAGCGAGGTTAGCCATGGCTTCAATAGTATCTGGATGATTGCTTCCAAAGGCATGCTTCCTTGCTCTGAGCACTTCTTGCTCAAGACTTTCAGCTTCATCCAGCTTTCCAATGCTTCTCAATGTTGCAGCAAGGTTGGCCATGGCTTTAATAGTATCTGGATGACTGCTTCCAAAGGCATCTCTTCTCACTTTGAGCACTTCTTGCTCAAAACATTCAGCTTCTTCAAGCTTTCCAGCTTTCCAAAATGTTGCAGCAAGGTTAGCCATGGCTTCAATAGTACCTGGATGATCGCTTCTAAAGGCATCTCTTCTCACTCTGAGCACTTCTTGCTCAAGGCTTTCAGCTTGTTCCAGCTTTCCAGCTTTCCAAAATGTTGCAGCAAGGTTAGCCATGGCTTCAATAGTATCTGGATGATTGCTTCCAAAGGCATCTCTTCTCACTTTGAGCACTTCTTGCTCAAAAATTTGAGCTTTATCCAGCTTTCCAACACTTTTCAATGTTGCAGCAAGGTTAGCCATGGCTTCAACAGTATCTGGATGATTGCTTCCAAAGGCATCTTTTCTCACTTTGAGCACTTCTTGCTCAAGACTTTCAGCATCTTTCAGCTTTCCAAGACTTCTCAATGTTGCAGCAAGGTTAGCCATGGCTTCAAGAGTAGCTGGATGACTGCCTCCGAAGACATTTCTTCTCACTTTGAGCACATCTTGGTCAAGACATTCAGCTTCTTCCAGCTTTCCAGCTCTCCAAAATGTTGCAGCAAGGTTAGCCATAGCTTTAATAGTATCTGGATGATTGCTTCCAAAGGCATCCCTCCTCATTCTGAGCACTTCTTGCTCAAGACTTTCAGCTTCATCCAGCTTTCCAACACTTCTCAATGTTGCAGCAAGGTTGGCCATGGCTCTAATAGTATTTGCATGATTGCTTCCAAAGGCATCTCTTCTCACTTTGAGCACTTTTTGCTCAAGGCTTTCAGCTTCTTCCAGCTTTCCAGCTTTCCAAAATGTTGCAGCAAGATTAGCCATGGCTTCAATTGGAAAACCACTTCTAAAGGCATCCCTCATCACTCTAAGCACTCTTCTTCCAAGCCTTTCAGCTTCCTCCAGCTTTCCAACATTTCTGCAGATTGCAGCCAAATCAACCATGGCTTGAATAGTATCTGGATGATTACTTGTCAACAATTCTTGACACTCTTTAAGGACCTCCTTCTGCAGCTGCTGTGCATCACTCCAAAAGTATGCATTGATAAATATCCCTGCCAATCTTCTTGCCAACTTATAATTCTCACATTTCTTATTCAAGCAACCCATCAGTGCTTGTACATGCAGTACTATTTGTGCTGCATCATTGTAATCAAAGCTTTCATCATTTACACAATAAAATAGTTGTTGTGCACATTTTTTTGCTTTCTTTTGCTTTTCTTTTGATAATGATTCAAAAGCCCACTTGTGTACAAGTGAGTGAATCTCCAAAAGAAGTCCTTCTCCACTTCTTACTTCTACCAGTGAATAAGATCTGAGTAGATCAAGTGCTTCCTCTACTAACTCATCATTCCAATCTTTTTCACTTGTTACAAACTTTTGGCAAAAGTTCTGTAATTCTTCTGTGTCTACTTCCCAATCATTAGAGAGATTTCTCCAACCTCTTTCAAAGATTGACACAGGTATTTTGGAATGATGTAGCACACTACATAACATAAGAATTGCCTTTGATTTTTCATCCAGCTTCTGATAACTCAAATCCCAAGTAGCAAAAACAGAGAGTTTATAATCGTCAATTCCTTGCTTTCTTGCTTTTGCCAAATATCTTGGCTTGTCTTTCTTATAATCATCAAGGTACCTCTTCACTCCAATATGCTCATTGTAAAGAAGGTAACTCCCTGCTTGAACAATAGCCAATGCCAAATAGCCTAACTCTTTGACAAGTTCAATTGCAGCTTCTTCCTCAGCTTTTGATCTCTGACTGGATTCATAAAAAACTGCTAGTGAATCCTCATTTGACATTTGCTCAATTTTGTATTGATTTTTAGGTGCATAAATCTTAGATGCCTCATTTCGACTTGTAATCAGAACATTTCCATGGCTGCATTTTGGAAAAAAATCACGTAAATTAATTTCATGATCATCAGCATTGTCAAAGATCATCAACCACTCTTCTTGTTGATAACAGAGCCATGTAAGAGCAGCAGCAGGTGTAGTCTCACCCAATTTAGTACTCTTAGCAAGTGAAGTCAGTGACTCCACAATTGATGCTTTAGAGCTAGCATCTATCATGTAGATGAAAGAAAATCTAGTTAATCAAATCAGACTATAGCTTGCTAAAAATACAGCTGATGCTTACCTGCTTCTACATTTATGACAAAACTGCAGTGCAATTTGTGTTTTTCCAGATCCACCCAAGCCGTGCAACACACAGCATTGCTGCACTTGCATTTTTAATGAAGATGTATCAGGGTTAAAACACCTTTCAAGGTCCAACAAAATATCTGCTCTACCACTGAACAATGAAGATGGAGCAGGAATATTAGAAAGGAGTGCACAAGAAGTTATTTCTTTATCAAAAAGGCTGGTAGACAGAGTTCCACCTTCTAGTAAATGTCAATATATAGCACATTTAATGCAATTAAATAACCTACTTAGAACTCCCAGAGTGGTTTTTTGAAGACAGCTATGAAGAGTGTTTGTAAGATTACTCACTTCATGGCTGACTTTGGCTGTTTGCAAATATGCCCATGAATGTGTCTGGATTTCTCCTTGTTTATTCCAGTCATCCAAAGGCATCTTTTGAAGCCCTTGATCAACATTAAGCCTGTAAAACAGGCCTGGAATTTGAATATAACTCTCCATCAAGTCTTCAGCTAGAGCTTCACAACCAGTGGCTATTTGATGTAATAGCTTTGTCATTTTTTGGCCAAAAATGTTGGTAGGCTCCCAAAAAACATGACCAGAGTGCCCTGCTCCTATATTTACAAAGCATGCCACTGGATGAGAGAGACCAAAGACTGTTAAAGCCTCTTTCAAAACAAGTTTACTTGGATTTCCATATCCTAGACTTGCACCAACAAAGGTCTCTCTGAGCTCATTAGAAATGATGGATACAGGCTTGAAAAAATCAGGAGTAGCAGTAGTAGCACGAGCAGCTTGCACCACTGTACAGTTAGAACCTTGATTGGCTTCTACCTTGTATGTCCTGAAGATCCGTGGAGTCATATTGGCAGAAGGCAGTGCTACCACAAAACTTGCAGAGTGATTGAATTATTAGCAGAGCACACAAACAGAAAACATTTGGTACCTTTTACAGAGAGGATTCTCCTCTTCCATTGAAACATCCTCTGGAAATCCAGCACACTGTATTATGCTTCTCATACCAGACTCAAAGGCAGTTGCCTTGAATTTCTCAGCCCAGCTCCGTTTCTTGATGTCAGAGAAGACTTCCTGGCTGAATAAAACATACTGCTTAATAGCAAGGTCAATAGGCATATGAAGTCGACCAAGCATTAATGCAATGACTCTGGTAGACCGTTGACCAATTGAATAGTTAACTTTGTAGTGATACTTTGTCACATACCCTCCTGTTCCAGTTCCACCAATTATGTCAAAATAATCGCAAGGCTTAGGAAGAGAGTCCAATTTCCCCAAGTGCTTAAGACGAGACATAATTTCTTGGAGAATAATAAGCTCAGACAGTCCACGGACACCACCGTCATCTGGATCATCATTGTCATAAAGTTAGTAGTCATGATCTGCAGTCAAGAGCACATACCTAAGGATAACATTCTCAAACCACGTTGTTTTGGATCTGCG